>JADBJO010007119.1:38133-40633 GCA_016801955.1 Conus betulinus
TAACTGACCTTTTATCTCCCTTTTCTTATGTTTTGATTTCTCTTCTGTGTGCCCAGCTGTTTTGATTACTCTCTGTGGATTTATTAGCTATTAAAATCAGAATATTCTACAGGATGATTTGGAAGATATCCATATGTTTAGAATAGCTGATATGGTTGGTCATAAAAATAAAAGGCTTTAACAGAAATGATTTCTCATGAAAGCCTGCTGTTTTCAAAAAAATGTTTCTATTGGATTGGCATATGAAGACTGGATGCTTTATGTGATATCGTTATTTATTTATTTATTAATTTTTTTTTTGTAGACTATTTTTGGGTATGTGGATTATTTCTGTGAGCCCATTTCAGTATGGGCTATTCTGTAAATCAATGAACACACCACAAGAAACTTGTCTAAGTACACGGTATAATGGCAATGAAATGTCAATGATTCATTTAGAATGCAGAGGTCACATAGCACTTGCCTATACACAGCTCTTTGTGGACAGACTGCAGCATTTAGTGGACGGGTAACTACTATAGTGTTACACCAAAAGGGCTTACGTTTCAGTCATAGAACACAAAAAACACACGACCCAAAGAAATGTTTTCGTTGCACCCTTGGGCAAACTACCCTTACCCCACTCCTTTCCTAATGAGTATAGATGTTGGCTATGACAGAATGGGATGTATTGGGGAAAGGGAACTGAGAGGAAGGTAAGATGCATTAATGAGATAGAGAAACATCAGATACAGACTACAATATTTGGTCTGATAGACACTTTGTTTGGAAAAAGAACTCTCTACATTAAATTGTCGTCAACCTTCTTTCTTCTTACTTTGAAAATATTCCGTTGTTTTGAAATATGACGTTCAGCTCAAGGCAAAAAGTTTGACCACACTGTTCCACCATGTGTGCAAACAGCATCATCATTTGAACTATTTCTTCAAGCATATTCTATTTTGGGCTGTATGACTTGCCATATTACAAAAAGAACCTTAACAGCATGAAAAACTATTGATATATGCTAATACAACAAACATATTTGCCAGAAGATTTGTCTCTTTTAGTGCTCTTCTAATTTGACGAGAATAGGCGCTATATAAGTATTTATTATTATTATTATTATTATTATTATGTGATATTTTCACTTATATAATAGTTATGATGTGGGTATTCCAAGCGGTATTTCTCGACAAGTTTTTTTTTTTTTTTTTTTTTTTTTTTTGATTTTCTTACTTATTTTGCCCAGTTCAGATTTAGATGGTTTTATTAGTCTACATGTTGGTTGTTGTGGAAATTGGGTTTATGGTCTTTAAGAGTTATGAAGGCTTCTTTATTGCTGTTGTTTCTCCCCTGTCACCTAGATCCATGTGGTGTGTACGAGTTCTTTTTCTTTTTTTCGGATGTTGTTGTGTATGGTTTTTTCAGCTTTTTTGTAGTTTTTCTGAATGTTTTTATCAAGAAGTTGTGAGTACTCGTTTGGTTCCATTTTGTAGTAATTACTGGTTTTGTCAGCCTTCACGAATATTTTTTTGTCATTTTGTATTTGTTTTATTTCATTTTTTTTAATGATGTTTGGAAAATCGTTGTTTGATTTTTTGAATTCTATGTTGGCTATCATTCTTTTCATTTTATCCTCGAAAGATTTCATTTCATCTATGGCCGGTGGAGATCGCCATGATTTGAAGCCATATGTGTTTTTGTCCTCTTTTTTTTTTGCATTCGGGTTCAGGAAGAAAAACGCTTTCCATCTCATGTTTCGTACGAATTTTTCAGTTTGTTCTATTAACCTTTTTAAGTGGAATTGCGGGTTGGAGAATGGTATATTTTTTGTAGCAATAAAAGAAGCCTTCATAACTCTTAAAGACCATAAACCCAATTTCCACAACAACCCAACATGTAGACTAATAAACCCATCTAAATCTGAACTGGGCAAAATAAGTAAGAAAATCTAGAAAAAAGCCATAAAAAACAAAATCAAACACGGAATACAACCTCTGGAAGAACACATATGAAGTTATCCAATGGTTCAAAAATCTTAACAAACAGAAGAACACAGTATTCATCACATTCGACATAGTAGACTTCTACCCATCCATAGATGAAGAGCTACTCACTAAAGCTCTGAAATTTGCTAATAACACACACAGACATAACAGGGTCAGAAATGGAAATCATTCTCCACACCAAGAAAACTTTACTCTACAACAGAAATGAAACATGGATCAAGAAAAACGAACAGAAACTCAACATTGATGTGACCATGGGATCGTATGACGGTGCCGAAACATGCGAACTGGTCGGACTGTTCATGCTATCCAACATCCAAAAAACAACTCGGAAAGCAAGTCGGACTATACAGAGACGACGGCCTCGCCGCGCTAAACAACAATCCAAGAACCATTGAAAACAAGAAAAAAGAACTATGCAAAATTTTCCAAAACCATAACTTAAAAATCACCATCGAAGCAAACAAAAAGGTAGTGAACTACTTAGACATAACACTTGACCTCAACAA
>JADBJO010007119.1:43133-50873 GCA_016801955.1 Conus betulinus
AAAAACTGGTTACGTACATGAAAATGGGATGATTTATGATTTGAGATTAGTTGCTGGTATTACTTATGATGGATTTTTTTTACCGCAGAAGATGGGTAAGGTACATTGCCCCTCATGATGGGGAGTAATTGAACAATCATTCACACAATGTTTTTTCTTTTACATACAAATAATAAGGTTAAAGATAACGTTTTACGAGATAGCAACTTGTTTATACAAAAAAAAATGATAGATTTCTGATGGTTCTATCATGTTTGCATGCCAAAAGTAAACTTAATCGAAACAGGTTTGGAAATTTATGAAATTTTACAGGAATATATTGCTGTCTTAAGCTACTTAGTGCTGGACAACACAAAACGAAATGGACCTCATCCTCTTTGGTGATTTTACACAGTGGGCAGATTAAATCGCTGTCATTGTGAGATCGATATTGGTAGCAATGCACAGCGATTTCTGTGACGCCAAGTCTGAATCTTGTCAACATAGTTTTCAAATGTCTATCTAAATTCAGTAACAGATGAGTTTTCACTTCAGGAACTGTACAAAACGTTCTGTACATACTAAATCTATCACTATTCTTAATATGGAAATCCCATTCTTGCCACCTACATAAAACCAATCTTTCCTTGAAATCAAGTAAAAAAAAAGCATTTATTTCCTCTACACCTTGATTTGTCCAAACAAATCCATATCCAAACGTATACAACTTACAACGGATATTTGTAGCCCAAGTTCTTTTATCACGTGAATCTAAATCGAGCAGCATCCTATAGGCTTTACGTGGGTAGTCTTGACTCATCCATTCGAGTTAGTTTTAGCCAGAATCGAATACATTTGACTACTGAGTTGATAAATATTGGATATCGATTCGTTTCCCCCATATATAGATCATTTGGCGTTCTCATTTCAACCCCTAAAAGCTTTTTAAGGGCAAACAGATGTGTATTTTTTCAGAATTGAGAGCGGCATTATCTAAACCCCCATAACTCAGCCCCCATACTGAACCATTGGTTGAATTTGTGTGTCAAATAACTTTAAATATAAACCGAGAGAATTGCATTTCAGCTTAGACAGTTTCTGTAGAATACATAACAAGGCACTTTTAGCTCTGCTCACCAAATCCTGACATGTAACAGAGAAACTCAGTCTTGTGGAGAAATAGATCCTAAGTACTTATACGCATTCACAACAGTTAACACAGCCCCATTGTAAGTCCATCTCTCTCTTGCTGCCTGCCAAGTGACCCCCCTTCCTAAATACAACTATATTAGTTTTATTCATGTTTACATTCAAATGCAGTGTTGATGCTGCCTGATGCAAACTATTAAGTTGTGTCTGTAGACCAATTACAGTTTCCGATATCAACGCTATGTCATCTGCCAGCAATAGGATAAACAATTCACAGTCGCCTTAGGTAAAAGTAGCACCATGTCTCCCTTTTCTGATCACTTCTGAGGCTAACTCGTTTATGAATAATGAAAATAACACAGGACTAGTTACATCACCTTGTTTTACCCCCCCCCCCCCCCCCCCCCCCCAATTTTATATAGTCAGTTAATTTTGCTCCACATCGAATTCTAGCTTTAACATTTGTGTACATATTACGAATACATCTAAATAGCTTGCCTTTAATTCCATTTTTTTTTTAAGAGTATAGACCACAATATACTTCTATCTACAGAATCAGGCCTTTTCAAAGTCAATAAAAGCACATATAATTTGCGATTAAAGAGAAACTGTTTCTGTACCATAGCTAATAATGTAAATATATGATCAATTGTAGAATATCCCCTTTTAAATCCTGCTTGGTATTCGCCTGTTAGGTTAAGTTCTTCAGCATACTCTTGGAGTCTATATTGTTAATAATCGTGCTGTAGATTTTACTGCTTGCGTCACAAATTGAGATACCTCTGTAATTCCCAGGGTCATTTACATCACCTTTTTTTTAAAGAGGGATTACTACAGACTGTCCACGTCTCTGGAAATATGCCCTTATCAAATAGTGTATTAAATAGTTTCACAAAGAATTCAGTGACACGATCCCCAGATGTTTTTAGCATTTCCCCAACTATACCATCTGGCCCAGCAGCTTTATTATTCCTTAATCTATGTATTGCTAACATAACCTCTTCCTTTGATATAGGTCGATTCATTGAACTAAAATCCTGTCCTTGTTCACTGACATCATCATGCGCATCCTCATCATTTTGTTCCAAACAATTCTCTTCTCTTTCGAGCAAACATTTAAAGTGCTTAAACCAGTCATCAGTCAGTTGTATATTTATTATAAGGCTGTTTTCTTTTATAGGAGATCTTTTTAACATTGCACCAGAACTCCTTCTGATTGTGTACAGAGGCAAGTAACTTCTCAGTCAAGAATATCTCATTATCTTCTTTTTTCCTTTCCTTTTTTACAGATTTTTATATTCTCTTCTTGCTCTGCAATAGGCATCACTATCTACTCGATCTTTGGAAGTCAGAAATATTCGCAGTAATTTATAGCATTTACTTTATTATCTTTACATTCCTTGTCATACCAGTCACTATTTTTTTCAGTTGCGTTTAAAATTGATTTTCTTTTTTCATACAGCTTCCAGAGTTTTTTTATGTACTCATTAAACACAATCAAGGCATCGTTACAATTATGACTAATCAGATCAATAGCACGATCGAGTAATGCCAACCCTTCAGAACAATTAAGGGCACAAATATATGACTGTTCCATATTACAGTTCCACCATATTTTTTTCAATGAACTCATCTGTTTTATCTATATTTACACAAACAGCGTTTTTCTCCGAAAACTTGAAGAAAGTTCCACAGGTAAATGATCTGATTCTAGTCTCTCTGAGACCAATAATTTGCAAGAAGAAAAACAACGAAAGGGAAAAAATCCTTAGATAATAAGAAGTAATCGTTGACACTATTGCCTGAACCGGATATATAAGTATAATTTCCATCGAAATCTCCATCGCATAATCAGTACAGGGGGATTTTTCCCTCGGAGTTAACATTGGTTCTTCTGACTCCATTTCCCATACAGTCCTTCGAATGAGACTATAAACCGAGGTTCCGTGTGTGAACGCACGCATAAACATCTTGCACACACGTAAAATCCCATCACCACATTCGGAAGAGTAGGCCAGTTTGGCCGTTGGTATGGATGACACGTTACACATAGCATGCACCCTGAGTGAGAAATGGAAAGAATGAAGAAGTAAGGAAATGAGTGATCGATATTGAACGATACTGACTGGATGGCACGGGAAACGACTGAATGAAGCGCCAGCTGGCAGCTCTTCAGTCGGCACTACCTAGGTAGGCAGCCCATTGTGTAAACGAGTGTTGATTGTAAAGCGCTTAGAGCTTGGTCCAGCGAGAATAGGCGCTATATAAGTATTCATTATTATTATTATCATTATTATTATTGTATATAGGTATAATTATTATTATTATAAACCATTAAGAATGTATAAACCAAGTGCAGCACATACTCAAAAGACATTTTCCATAGCTGTTAAGTACGTGATCAGCTGATCTTCTTCCAGAAAATACAGAATGACTACCAACGTTAACACCATAATCATCACTGTCGTTTGGTATGTCTGGAGAGATGCTAGCTGTTCTACTGTTCAAATCACCGGATAACATTACATATACATCTTTATATTCAAGCATGCAATCAAAAATACATTCTTCCAATGAACTTACGCCATTGCCAATTATCAAAGTGTACATAGTAGGGCGAACCTCTGGTGGGACATAGGAACAAACATACAAAACATCTTCTATAATACCAAATAAACATCTGTCAATCAAGAATACAATTACGTTTGGATGGTTCACATCGATTTCACGAACAAACGACATCAGTTCATTTCTTATTAAACAAATTATACCCCCAGAATGTCTGCCCTGCCTCGTGAATTTGAAAGCAGGTTTTTTTTTTTGACGGTGTATCCAGTAAAAGCACACAATTGGACATGTTGAACAAACGTTTCAACCAAGCATATAAAGTCAAATTCAAACAAGAAAGAAAGGAAATCTCGACAATCCATTTTGGAAAGAAGGCCATTGACATTCCAGTGTAAGAAGGAAACATGTTTTATATCAGTTTTTTTATCTGTACATACATCATTACCTCTGTTATGTGTACATGTGTTAAGAGAGACACTCTGTGATGCCGTCTCTGTGACACTGTCTCTTGATTTTCATAGTTTGCTCTTCTTTCTATAGACAGGTTCTCTGCATGCTGGGTTACATGATCAAAACAGTCAACATCTGCATCAACATCATATGTTTTTCATTAGAGACATATCCTCATAAAAAAGTGAACAGTCCTGATTTGTATGAATACATAATCTTTGTTTTGATATGTCCCCTTGTAACCATTTGAACAATCATCAATCGTGGCAGCATTATGATGATTCTTTTTATACGACCCCCTGATCACAAGTTTCAATAAAAGCACCTTGACTCAATGAATAATAATCAGCATCACACAAAGATTTTTGCTCTATTTTTCTTTCTTCTTCAGATTGATTGTATCCCAACACATGCAAAGGTAAATCACAACCACATTCATTCAAATAATTAGTAGTAGTATGTACGGAGGTTACATTTTTATAAACAGGATCAAGCTTTTCACTTTCACCCCGCCCCCCTCTCTCAAGAACCGGTTTTAACATTTTTCAGTCAATGCATCCTTCACAGTGACAAGTCACGTTCCTTATTTCTGTAGTTCCGTGTTGCCCGATTACGTTTTACACGACTGGGTGATTTCACCGGTGTCACCACGGGCTGGCCACCCCCCCCCCCCCCCCCCCCCCCTATCAGGTTTTCTGTGGTTCATCCACACCAAGTCCGTATTTTTTACCGTCTATTAGCAGGTGGTCAAAAACCACTGTAGCCCGTTTTCCGTCGCTACGTGCCTTCTTCAAATAAGGAGTCAGCTGCCTTCTAACCTCTATGACGCGCAAGGAAAGTCCTCACCGATAAAAATCTGACTGACGCCCTTTCAGTCTGTATTTGGCTTTCAAAATCTTCTCTTTCTCTTTGAAGAAGGTGCACCGTGCTATGACAGGAGAGTTTGGTTTTGCATTCAGACGATGAACACGGTCAAAATGAAAGTCCCCAGTTAAGTTTAGCTTGTCCACGATCAAGTCTTTCACCACCCCTTCACAATCTGATGGGGTTTCGTTTTCCCTGCGATGAAGTCCATAGAAAATTAAATTATTCCTCTTGGAACGTCCCTCGAGGTCATCCGTCTTACGTTCCAATTCCTGCACCTTCCTCCTCAGGTCTTCATTCTTGCCACGGAGCTCGTCGTTCTGGCACCGTAGCTCTTCAACCTCCTCCTTTAAGGAACACATCTCTTCCTTCCTGCAGAGTAGAAAGACCGTCATGGATATCCTTGATGTCGCCCTTCATCTCATCGAACTTTAAGTCCATGGTCTGGAGTAAGGACATCAGATCCCTGTTGGAGGGTCCTTCGGCAGGCGTCGAAACTCTGGGGGTGCTGGTGGGAACGCTCTCAGTGTCTACTCTAGCTCTGCGTCCGACACTCGATAGGGTGCTCTGCGCGCTGAGCATTCTTAGCTGGTCCTGGATTTTGTTCAATGTCTCCACACTGCAGCAGAAAACTCCCCCAGAACAAAAGCACGAGGAGGCAACCTACGGCGACACCGCCCGCTTTGGTTTCAACTTCAATGTCCGAATGGTGAATCGCTTCCTTTCTCGCTTCAACATAAAAGCTATGTATACCGAGTGAAAACAGCCACATCTCACTCGAAAATCGATACTGGAAGACGGCATGGTACTTCATACAACTGTATGCAAGATCTTTCAAGCAAAAGTTTTCTCAATCCGGCATAATTAAAGAATTAATTGGAGCAACTACATAACAACCTTCACCTCTGGAACACCGCTGACTAACTTCCCGTACAGGCCTCACACCACAGCTCTACCAGAGGCCAGGAGCTCTAGCCATGCCAGAACAAGTCATCTGCAACTTCATCAGTGTTGTTCAGTCCCTCCATCTATCCATGACATTTCCATGGACTTATTTTCCTCGTCTGTCAACTTCCTGGACATCATTTCGCTGAGTGATGGACTACTCAAAACGTCAGCCTTCTATAAACCCACTAATGTCTTTTGATACCTGGACTAAACATAGTACTCACCATTCCATATAACACAACATTGCAGGGTCTGAATTCCTGCCTGTGCAGATTTTGCTCTCATGTAGATGATTTTACACACACACACACACACACACACACACACACACACACACACACACACACACACACACACACACACACCCATTCTACGCACGTGCGTGTCACTCAAAAAACACACGAAAGCAGAGAGAGAGAAAAACAGAGATGGAGAGAGAGAAAGAGAGAGACAGAGAGAGAGAGAGAGAGAGAGAGAGAGAGAGAGAGAGAGAGACAGAGAGACAGACAGACAGACAGACAGGCAGACAGACAGACAGACAGACAGACAGACACAGAGAGACAGTCATGATAAAAAGAGAGCAGGGAAAATATGACACAGAGGGCAAAAAGAGCTCTAGGACATAACTGACTTTTTATCTCCCTTTTTCTTACATTCTGATTTCTCTTCTGTGTGCCAGATGTCTTGAATACTCTCTGTGGATTTATTACCTATTGAAATCAGAATATTCTAGAGGATGATTTGGAAGAGATCCCTATGTTTAGAATAGCTGATGTGATTGGTCATAGAAGGAAACAGTTTTCCAGAAATTATTTCTTATGAAAGCCTGTTTTTTCAATAAAATGATTCTATTGTATTGGCATATGAAGGTTGAATGCTTTATGTGATATTCTTATTTATTTATTGTTTTTGTTTTCGTGTAGCGGGTTGATATTTTGGATTATTTCTGCGAGCCCATTTCAGTATGGGCTATTCTGTAAATCAATAAACACACCACATTAAACTTGATTAAATGCACGGTACAAAAGGCAATGAAATGTCAATGCTTCATTTGCCATTTAGAATGCAGAGGTCACATGGCACTTGTCTATACGTTCCTCTTTGTGTTGTCGAATTGGCTATGTTCGTTAGCAGGCTAAAGAATGCCTGAGATACATGGACAACATGCAGTATTTACACCAGAAGAGCTTACATTTCAGTCCTAGAACATCATACACACGACTCTTAGAAATGTTTCTTACTTTGAAAACATTCTGTTGTATTGAAATAGGACGTTCATCTCAAGGCAAACAGTTTGACCACACTGATCCATCATGATGTGTGCAAACAGCATCATTTGAACATTTCTTAAAACATATTCTATTTGGGCTATATGACTTGCCATACAAAAAGAACCTTAACATCATGACAAACTATTCATATATACTAATACAAATATTAAATTGCCAAAAGATATGTATCTTTTCGTGCTCTTCTGATTTGACTAGTTCTTTTCTTTTTGTTCTGTTCTAATCGGACTTCTTTCCTGTGTCCATGAACAGAAATTTGTGCGTCTATGGTATCTGGAAAGAAAAATATCAATTGCTTCTGACCTCTCTGACGTTGTCTTCTTCAGGCTGAGAGGTTGTATGCGAGGCCTTTCTCTGTGAACTTTTTAGGCCTGCAGTGCTCCTCCAGATCTGACTGCTCTGTTGGAAGGACTGGAATCATACTGTCAAGATTTATCCAGACAATGATGCGTATGTCCAATCCAGGCATCTCTGTCCTGTGCTCTTTTTTCCA
>JADBJO010007119.1:57183-62183 GCA_016801955.1 Conus betulinus
CCCTCTCCATTCTCTTCTTGGGGATTCGATGGATTAGTTGTCTCTGCAGGGCCTCTCTCTCTCTCTCTCTCTCTCTCTCTCTCTCTCTCTCTCTCTCTCTCTCTCTCTCTCTCTCTCTCTCTCTCTCTCTCTCTCTCTCTCTCTCTCTCTCTCTCTCTCTCTCTCTCTCTCTCTCTCTCTCTCTCTCTCTCTCAGTCCCTGTCTAGGTGCCTTACTGCCCGTGACAGACACAGACAGACAGAGAGAGAGAGAGAGAGAGAGAGAGAGAGAGAGAGAGAGAGAGAGAGAGAGAGAGAGACTGACACTGACACAGTTTTATTGCTACTGGCAATTGCCAATACAATAAAACTGTGTCAGTGTCAGTGTCACAGAGAGAGAGACAAGACAAGACAAAGTTTTATTTGAGCTAGGCCTTCTGCCCATGTCAAGGGGGGGGGGGGGGGGGGGGTAACAAAGGGAAATCATATCATAATATATCGTACATAAGATGAATAAAGTTTAATCGATACCGTCTTTAATCGCGAAAAGAGGGGGGAAGGGACATGACAGGTCAAGGGGTAGGGTAGGGATCGGGTGTGATGGGGTGGGGGGGTTGGAGTAAGGATGACGAAAAGTAGCATGTTCATAAGCCTGCAAAAATGGATCGTTAAACATATAAAGATTAATTTCTGAAAGTAAATGCTTTAGACAGATACAGGGCAAGAGGCATACACATTCTTGTGTCAGAAAGCAAAAGGCTTAATTTAAAAACATTTGGGTGAGAACAATATTTGGGTGGGATATACATTCTCGGATAGCTTTATAGTAACTACAAACCAATATAAAAATGTAATTCTGATTCTTCAGAATCAGGGCAAAAAGGACAGCTAGTATTTTCGTTCCTTTTAGAATATCTATAGAGGTGGGGTTTCAACTGCGAGACACCGAGTCTGACTCTTGACAAATGTTTTCTGAGAGCAGGGTTTTTACAGTGAATAGATATGTCGGGACATCACATAATTGCCTGAACGATGAATAGAATCTGAATCTTTCTTTTGCCATAATTTTAGAATCAATATCCTGTAAATGGCAATCAAATAGTCTTTGCTTAAAGATGGACACAAAATATTTAACATTTTCAACTCCTTGGTTCTCCCAAACGAAACCAAAGCCGTATCTAAACAAAGTGAAGCATACGTTGGCTACCCAGTTCTTCTTACCGTTGCAAAAACAGAGCATAGAGCATTTTGTAAGATTTCTTTGGAATACGGCTTTCATCCATACGGGTTAGTTTTAACCAATACTTGATACATTTTATAGATGTCTGAATAGGAAGTGGGTATCTCCCAGATTCACAGTACACAAGTGCACTTGGTGTTTTCATACTCACATTCAGCAGACGTTTAATGGCTAGTAGAGATGAACTCTTTCAATAACTGTATGGTCTGCTGTCATACACCACACCTCAGATCCATATGTTAAGATAGGCTGAATTTGGCAATCAAAAATTTCAAAGAAAAGTTTGGGATTATTTTCTCCAAGTGACCATAGAAATTTCAAAACACTAAAAACACACCTCTTCGCTTTCAGAGCCATATCCTCCAGTGAGTATGAAAATGTTAAGCCATAGATACCATTACTCCGAGGTATTTATATTCATTTACAACTTCTAGCTGGACACCTTTATAGAACCATTTTTCTCGACAAGCGAAATGGCCCCCCTTTCTAAATATGACTATTTTAGATTTTTCTTCATTAACAGTTAGTTGGAGTCTGTCAACAGTGCTACTTAATACGTTCAGCTGGTGCTGAAGACCCACTATGGTGTGGGAAAGAAGAACGACATCATCAGCAAATAACATGATAAGAATCTGTAACAAGTCAGGTGATAAGCTTATTCCGTGTTTGCCATGTGTCACAATGTCATTAGCAAGTTCATTAATGAACAGAGAAAAAAAGAAATAGGGCTGCAGTTGTTCCCCTGTTTTAACCCACGGGGGCACACATAAAAAAAGCTTCAGTAAGATCATTATTTGCTCCGACTCTAGCTTTCACAACTTGATATATACTCCTAATAGCTCGATACATTTTGCCATGAATACCACTTTTACGAAGAATTAACCACAAATAATTTCGATTTACTAAGTCAAAGGCTTTTTTTTTTAAAATCAATAAACGCAGCATAAAGTTTCTTTCCAGAAGACAACTGTTTTTTTGCACCAGACTTATTAAAGTAAATATCTGATAACTGTACTATAGCTTTCTGAATCCGCCTTGTGATTCGTTTAATATAATTTATTTTCTTCCACCCATTGTGTCAAGCGTTTATTTATGATATAAGTATACAGTCTGCCGCAAATATTTAGCAATGAAATACCTCTATAGTTGTCAGGCGAATTAATATCGCCTTTTTTGTGTATCGGGTGTATAACTGATTCGGACCAGACAAGTGGAAAAGTTCCAGAATCATACAATTTGTTTGAAAAATTTGGTGATGAATGAAATAATGAAAGGAGGGGCGTGTTTATAAAAACTCGCCACTAAATCCATCTGGTCCGGCCGCTTTTCTATTCTTTAAAGCTCCGGTTGCGTCTTTAACCTTTGATACTGTTATTTCTGAATTTAATGTGGTGTTCTCTATAATTCTAATATTAGCAAACCACTGACTCTCGAAACACACATCATCTTCCTGAATGTTATCTCTCTGTAATATTTCATCTTGGGATAGAATTATCGTTGAAAACCTTATAGAAGTGATCATACCATTCGTCTATTGTGATAGAAGTGTCTGGAATTTTAGTGAAAACTCTTGATTTTATAGTTCTCCAAAATGTCTTGGGATCGTTTATATTTGCATCTAGTGAATCTAGAGTGCGCGTTTTACCTTCGGCTTTTTTCATTTGAAAGCCGTTTATAATCCCTTCGCTTATCAACGTATATGTTTCTGAGTACTTCTGCTCGTTTTTTTCATTACTACAGTTTGTAAAGTTTCTCAGAGCGCGTTGTAACTCTGATTTCATTTCCCAGCATTCGGTATCAAACCAAGGACTGTTTTGCGCTTTTAATACTATTATTTTTTTTTCATGCACTGCCCAGCGAGAGCCAGGCCTTTACAGAATTTCCTCAACGCTGAGTCTACATCATTATCGATCAGTTCTGTAGCCTGATTAAAAATGTCTGTAAATATATGTGTCGTAAATGCTTGATGATATTCATTAATCTTTTCCGGGTTCCAAACAAACTTTTCTATCATAATCTTCACTGGTTTCTTAGGGACATTAGCTAAAGACGTTGCAGTACTGAATCTACAGGTAAATGTTTACATTCAACAGTATGTAGAACTCGCAAGTTTAAGGTGTATTCAGAAATACATCTAGATATAAGAAAATAATCAATAACACTTGATCCATTATGTACAATAGATGTAAATTCACCATTCTTATCTCCTGGTAGAAGGCCATTTAATATTACTAATGAAAACTGTTCACATAATTTAAGCAAGTATCGGCCAAAATCATTTGTTGTGTTATCTTTAGATTTTCTCCTGAATTGTTCCTCCAGTTCTGAACTGTCATCCTTCCATATAACGGTGTCTGGAGGGAAAACTCTCTTTGGCGTTAGCGCTGTCAGTTCTTGCATTAAAATCACCCATCACCACGAAAGGAAGATCTCCATACTTTTCATAAATATCAATCATACAATGTTCCAGCAATAAATTCCATTATCAATTTCTTTCATTATAATAAGGGCTATTATACGGAGGAATGTACATGCTTATGAGAATACAATCAACAACATGTAAGCCTGTTAGTTCTTTTGAAAGTTTCAGAACAACACAGTTATCATATTCAATTCGGATATGTTCGACAAAATTAGAAAATACTTTTTTGACCATCAATGCTGCCCCGCCAGACAAGCGAGACGCTACACGATCTGACAGATTTACACCAGGAGACACAAAAACATCAAAAGAAGGAAAGAGGTGAGCTGGAAAATCAATGGGAAAAGTTTCTGCAAGAAAAAACAACATCATAATTAGACAAAAGTGATTCAATAACAGGCTTGTACACAGTCCATAAGCCTTCGATATTATACGTTAGCAAGGATATATTCCGGTTATTTACATTTTTAACACTGCTGGAACGCATGCTAGCACCAGTACTGATGACACACAGGCAGGGCCGAGTCCCTAGGTATTCAGCAATTGTTCATTTACGTCAGGCCTGGATGAGCCAGTCCCAGTGTGGGGGAAACACTCAGTGACATGCTGTTGCCTGCATTTAGCTTTGCTGCGTGTCAGTCTGATATGGGGGGGGTGTCACTGGCTTGTGAGCTGTCAAGACGCGTTCAGTTTGTTGTGCCCAAGAAATCGTTTAATTTACCTACTTTGAGTGCTTGATCTACAGTAATTTTTGTACTCGTGACAGCATAAGGTGTGTTTGGTGGACTGACTAATTTTCGGACTCCGATGTGGACATTATCAGCGATTTAAAATTTAATAATTATAAGGTAAGGTGTTTTGGTGGACTGACTAATTTTCGGACTCCGATGTGGATTAATTAAGACATTATCAGCGATTTAAAAATTAATACATAATCAATAGAACTCGAAACGTGAACAGTGTTTTACAGGACCAAAGGGGGCAGCGACACAGGCATGTGTGCTACACGTGCTAGTTGTTCGCCGGCGCGCGAGAGAAAAAAAAAAGGTAGACCTTGGACAGAGGCGAATGAAATAAGACTTGCTTGGCCTCTGAGATGGCCCACGACTGTGTTCATTGCAACTGTTCTTCTGACAGCATTCACGCTCAGTGAAAAAGCAAACGAAGCAGGCGGCTGTGGAACCTGTGTCACCCTATACACTGACAGCTAGCAGTTTCGTGTGTTCTGTGAATGTCAACATGGCAAAACTCAATGATCTTTTCCTCATGTGGTCGGTGGCGATACGGTTTCAAACAGCCACAAAATGGACGTTGAAACGTAAACAACGATTCGTGTTGATCATCTACACGAAAGGTTTAC
>JADBJO010007119.1:78404-83404 GCA_016801955.1 Conus betulinus
CGTGAATGCTGTCAGAAGAACAGTTGCAATGAACACAGTCGTGGGCCATCTCAGAGGCCAAGCAAGTCTTATTTCATTCGCCTCTGTCCAAGGTCTACCTTTTTTTTCTCTCGCGCGCGCCGGCGAACAACTAGCACGTGTAGCACACATGCCTGTGTCGCTGCCCCCTTTGGTCCTGTAAAACACTGTTCACGTTTCGAGTTCTATTGATTATGTATTAATTTTTAAATCGCTGATAATGTCTTAATTAATCCACATCGGAGTCCGAAAATTAGTCAGTCCACCAAACACACCTTATGTATTAATTTTTAAATCGCTGATAATGTCTTAATTAATCCACATCGGAGTCCGAAAATTAGTCAGTCCACCAAACACACCTTATGCTGTCACGAGTACAAAAATTACTGTAGATCAAGCACTCAAAGTAGGTAAATTAAACGATTTCTTGGGCACAACAAACTGAACGCGTCTTGACAGCTCACAAGCCAGTGACACACCCCCATATCAGACTGACACGCAGCAAAGCTAAATGCAGGCAACAGCATGTCACTGAGTGTTTTTCCCCCGTACTGGGACTGGCTCATCCAGCCTGACGTAAATGAACAATTGCTGAATACCTAGGGACTCGGCCCTGCCTGTGTCATCAGTACTGGTGCTAGCATGCGTTCCAGCAGTGTTAAAAATGTAAATAACCGGAATATATCCTTGCTAACGTATAATATCGAAGGCTTATGGACTGTGTACAAGCCTGTTATTGAATCACTTTTGTCTAATTATGATGTTGTTTTTTCTTGCAGAAACTTTTCCCATTGATTTTCCAGCTCACCTCTTTCCTTCTTTTGATGTTTTTGTGTCTCCTGGTGTAAATCTGTCAGATCGTGTAGCGTCTCGCTTGTCTGGCGGGGCAGCATTGATGGTCAAAAAAGTATTTTCTAATTTTGTCGAACATATCCGAATTGAATATATGATAACTGTGTTGTTCTGAAACTTTCAAAAGAACTAACAGGCTTACATGTTGATTGTATTCTCATAAGCATGTACATTCCTCCGTATAATAGCCCTTTATTATAATGAAACAGAAATTGATAATGGAATTTATTTGCTGGAACATTGTATGATTGATATTATGAAAAGTATGGAGATCTTCCTTTCGTGGTGATGGGTGATTTTAATGCAAGAACTGACAGCGCTAACGCCAAAGAGTTTTCCCTCCCAGACACCGTTATATGGAGGATGACAGTTCAGAACTGGAGGAACAATTCAGGAGAAAATCTAAAGATAACACAACAAATGATTTTGGCCGATACTTGCTTAAATTATGTGAACAGTTTTCATTAGTAATATTAAATGGCCTTCTACCAGGAGATAAGAATGGTGAATTTACATCTATTGTACATAATGGATCAAGTGTTATTGATTATTTTCTTATATCTAGATGTATTTCTGAATACACCTTAAACTTGCGAGTTCTACATACTGTTGAATGTAAACATTTACCTGTAGATTATATTCAGTACTGCAACGTCTTTAGCTAATGTCCCTAAGAAACCAGTGAAGATTATGATAGAAAAGTTTGTTTGGAACCCGGAAAAGATTAATGAATATCATCAAGCATTTACGACACATATATTTACAGACATTTTTAATCAGGCTACAGAACTGATCGATAATGATGTAGACTCAGCGTTGAGGAAATTCTGTAAAGGCCTGGCTCTCGCTGGGCAGTGCATGAAAAAAAACAAATAGTATTAAAAAAAGCGCAAAACAGTCCTTGGTTTGATACCGAATGCTGGGAAATGAAATCAGAGTTACAACGCGCTCTGAGAAACTTTACAAACTGTAGTAATGAAAAACGAGCAGAAGTACTCAGAAATATACGTTGATAAGCGAAGGGATTATAAACGGCTTTCAAATGAGAAAAAAGCCGAAGGTAAAACGCGCACTCTAGATTCACTAGATGCAAATATAAACGATCCCAAGACATTTTGGAGAACTATAAAATCAAGAGTTTTCACTAAAATTCCAGACACTTCTATCACAATAGACGAATGGTATGATCACTTCTATAAGGTTTTCAACGATAATTCTATCCAAGATGAAATATTACAGAGATAACATTCAGGAAGATGTGTGTTTCGAGAGTCAGTGGTTTGCTAATATTAGAATTATAGAGAACACCACATTAAATTCAGAAATAACAGTATCAAAGGTTAAAGACGCAACCGGAGCTTTAAAGAATAGAAAAGCGGCCGGACCAGATGGATTTAGTGGCGAGTTTTATAAACACGCCCCTCCTTTCATTATTTCATTCATCACCAAATTTTTTTCACAAATTGTATGATTCTGGAACTTTTCCACTTGTCTGGTCCGAATCAGTTATACACCCGATACACAAAAAAGGCGATATTAATTCGCCTGACAACTATAGAGGTATTTCATTGCTAAATATTTGCGGCAGACTGTATACTTATATCATAAATAAACGCTTGACACAATGGGTGGAAGAAAATAATATTATATTAAAAGAATCACAAGGCGGATTCAGTTGATCAAGTTAAAAGTCTGGTGCAAAAAAAAACAGTTGTCTTCTGGAAAGAAACTTTATGCTGCGTTTATTGATTTAAAAAAAGCCTTTGACTTAGTAAATCGAAATTATTTGTGGTTAATTCTTCGTAAAAGTGGTATTTCATGGCAAAATGTATCGAGCTATTAGGAGTATATATCAAGTTGTGAAGCTAGAGTCGGAGCAAATAATGATCTTACTGAAGCTTTTATGTGCCCCCGTGGGTTTAAAACAGGGGGACAAACTGCAGCCCTATTCTTTTTTCTCTGTTCATTAAATGAACTTGCTAATGACATTGTGACACATGGCAAACACGGAATAAGCTTATCACCTGACTTGTTACAGATTCTTATCATGTTATTTGCTGATGATGTCGTTCTTCTTTCCCACACCATAGTGGGTCTTCAGCACCAGCTGAACGTATTAAGTAGCACTGTTGACAGACTCCAACTAACTGTTAATGAAGAAAAATCTAAAATAGTCATATTTAGAAAGGGGGGCCATTTCGCTTGTCGAGAAAAAATGGGTTCTATAAAGGTGTCCAGCTAGAAAGTTGTAAATGAATATAAATAATACCTCGGAGTAATGGTATCTACGGGCTTAACGTTTTCATACTCACTGGAGGATATGGCTCTGAAAGCGAAGAGGTGTGTTTTTTTAGTGTTTTGAAATTTCTATGGTCACTTGGAGAAAATAATCCCAAACTTTTCTTTGAAATTTTTGATTGCCAAATTCAGCCTATCTTAACATATGGATCTGAGGTGTGGTGTATGACAGCAGACCATACAGTATTGAAAGAGTTCATCTACTAGCCATTAAACGTCTGCTGAATGTGAGTATGAAAACACCAAGTGCACTTGTGTACTGTGAATCTGGGAGATACCCACTTCCTATTCAGACATCTATAAAATGTATCAAGTATTGGTTAAAACTAACCCGTATGGATGAAAGCCGTATTCCAAAGAAATCTTACAAAATCTCTATGCTCTGTTTTGCAACGGTAAGAAGAACTGGGTAGCCAACGTATGCTTCACTTTGTTTAGATACGGCTTTGGTTTCGTTTGGGAGAACCAAGGAGTTGAAAATGTTAAATATTTTGTGTCCATCTTTAAGCAAAGACTATTTGATTGCCATTTACAGGATATTGATTCTAAAATTATGGCAAAAGAAAGATTCAGATTCTATTCATCGTTCAGGCAATTATGTGATGTCCCGACATATCTATTCACTGTTAAAAACCCTGCTCTCAGAAAACATTTGTCAAGAGTCAGACTCGGTGTCTCGCAGTTGAAACCCCACCTCTATAGATATTCTAAAAGGAACGAAAATACTAGCTGTCCTTTTTGCCCTGATTCTGAAGAATCAGAATTACATTTTATATTGGTTTGTAGTTACTATAAAGCTATCCGAGAATGTATATCCCACCCAAATATTGTTCTCACCCAAATGCGTTTAAATTAAGCCTTTTGCTTTCTGACACAAGAATGTGTATGCCTCTTGCCCTGTATCTGTCTAAAGCATTTACTTTCAGAAATTAATCTTTATATGATGTTTAACGATCCATTTTTGCAGGCTTATGAACATGCTACTTTTCGTCATCCTTACTCCAACCCCCACCCCATCACACCCGATCCTTCCCTACCCCTTGACCTGTCATGTCCCCTTCCCCCTCTTTTCGCGATTAAAGACGGTATCGATTAAACTTTATTCATCTTATGTACGATATTATGATATGATTTCCCTTTGTTACCCCCCCCCCCCCCCCCCCCCCCCCCCTTGACATGGGCAGAAGGCCTAGCTCAAATAAAACTTTGTCTTGTCTTGTCTCTCTCTCTCTGTGACACTGACACTGACACAGTATTTATTGTAATTGGCAATTGCAGTAGCAATAAAACTGTGTCAGTGTCAGTCTCTCTCTCTCTCTCTCTCTCTCTCTCTCTCTCTCTCTCTCTCTCTCTCTCTCTCTCTCTCTCTCTCTCTCTGTCTGAGGGAGAGAGAGAGAGAGAGAGAGAGAGAGAGAGAGAGAGAGAGAGAGAGAGAGAGAGAGAGAGAGAGAGAGAGAGAGAGAGAGAGAGAGAGAGAGAGAGAGAGAAGAGAGAGACAGAGAGAGAGAGAGAGAGAGAGAGAGAGAGAGAGAGAGAGAGAGAGAGAGAGAGAGAGAGAGAGAGAGAGAGAGGCCCTGCAGAGACAACTAATCCATCGAATCCCCCCAAGAGAAATGGAGAGGGGCAGACAGAGAAACTGACAGAGAGACAGGCACACTGGTAGACAGACAGACATCCACTGACGCACCCTTTCAACAAGTGAGATAAAATCCAAGACAGACAGAGAAAACAGGCAGAGCTGAACATATTCAATACGGTTCAGCGTCGTAGCGACCACAACACAGCAGCAACAACAACACGACAACGACAACAACAACAACAACAACAACAAC
>JADBJO010007119.1:90904-98112 GCA_016801955.1 Conus betulinus
TAATTATTTGAATGAATGTGGTTGTGATTTACCTTTGCATGTGTTGGGATACAATCAATCTGAAGAAAGAAAAATAGAGCAAAAATCTTTGTGTGATGCTGATTATTATTCATTGAGTCAAGGTGCTTTTATTGAAACTTGTGATCAGGGGTCGTATAAAAAGAATCATCATAATGCTGCCACGATTGATGATTGTTCAAATGGTTACAAGGGGACATATCAAAACAAAGATTATGTTGTTCATACAAATCAGACTGTCACTTTTTTATGAGGATATGTCTCTAATGAAAACATATGATGTTGATGCAGATGTTGACTGTTT
This sequence comes from Conus betulinus, assembly GCA_016801955.1. Lineage (NCBI taxonomy): Eukaryota > Metazoa > Mollusca > Gastropoda > Neogastropoda > Conidae > Conus > Conus betulinus. The sequence goes on from JADBJO010007119.1 coordinate 91,227, forward strand.
TGATCATGTAACCCAGCATGCAGAGAACCTGTCTATAGAAAGAAGAGCAAACTATGAAAATCAAGAGACAGTGTCACAGAGACGGCATCATCACAGAGTGTCTCTTTTAACACATGTACACATAACAGAGGTATGATGTATGTACAGATAACAAAACTGATATAAAACATGTTTCCTCTTTACACTGGAATGTCAATGGCCTTCTTTCCAAAATGGATTGTCGAGACTTCCTTTCTTCTTGTTTGAATTTGACTTTATATGCTTGGTTGAAACGTTTGTTCAACATGTCCAATTGTGTGTGCTTTTACTGGATGCACCGTATTCAAAAAAACCTGCTTTCAAATTCACGAGGCAGGGCAGACATTCTGGGGGTATAATTTGTTTAATAAGAAATGAACTGATGTCGTTTGTTCGTGAAATCGATGTGAACCATCCAAACGTAATTGTATTCTTGATTGACAGATGCTTATTTGGTATTATAGAAGATGTTTTGTATGTTTGTTCCTATGTCCCACCAGAGGGTTCGCCCTACTATGTACACTTTGATATTGGCAATGGCGTAAGTTCATTGGAAGAATGTATTTTTGATTGCATGCTTGAATATAAAGATGTATATATGTAATGTTATCCGGTGATTTGAACAGTAGAACAGCTAGCATCTCTCCAGACATACCAAACGACAGTGATGATTATGGTGTTAACGTTGGTAGTCATTCTGTATTTTCTGGAAGAAGATCAGCTGATCACGTACTTAACAGCTATGGAAAATGTCTTTTGAGTATGTGTACTTGCACTTGGTTTATACATTCTTAATGGTTTATGTGATTGAGATTTCGATGGAAATTATACCTATATATCCGATTCAGGCAATAGTGTCAACGATTACTTCTTATTATCTAAGGATTTTTTTCCCCTTTCGTTGTTTCTTCTTGCAAATTAATGGTCTCAGAGAGACTAGAATCAGATCATTTACCTGTGGAGCTTCACTTCAAGTTTTCGGAGAAAAAACGCTGTTTGTGTAAATATAGATAAAAACAGATGAGTTCATTGAAAAAAAATGTGTGGAACTGTAATATGGAACAGTCATATATTTGTGCCCTTAATTGTTCTGAAGGGTTGGCATTACTCGATCGTGCTATTGATCTGATTAGTCATAATTGTAAACGATGCCTTGATTGTGTTTAATGAGTACATGAGTACATAAAAAAAACTCTGGAAGCTGTATGAAAAAAAAAAAATTTAAACGCAACTGAAAAAAAATAGTGACTGGTATGACAAGGAATGTAAAGATAATAAAGTAAATGCTATAAAATTACTGCGAATATTTTCTGACTTCCAAAGATCGAGTAGATAGATGCCTATTGCAGAGCAAGAAGAGAATATAAAAATCTGTAAAAAAAAAAAAAAAAAAAAAATATAATGAGTTCTTGACTGAGAAGTTACTTGCCTCTGTACACAATCAGAAGGAGTTCTGGTGCAATGTTAAAAAAGATCTCGTATAAAAGAAAACAGCCTTATAATAATATAACAACTGATGACTGGTTTAAGCACTTTAAATGTTTGCTCGAAAGAGAAGAGAATTGTTTGGAACAAAATGATGAGGATGCGCATGATGATGTCAGTGAACAAGGACAGGATTTTAGTTCAATGAATCGACCTATATCAAAGGAAAAGGTTATGTTAGCAATACATAGATTAAGGAATAATAAAGCCGCTGGCCAGATGGTATAGTTGGGGAAATGCTAAAAACATCTGGGGATCGTGTCACTGAATTCTTTGTGAAACTATTTAATACACTATTTGATAAGGGGGGTTGAAGGCATATTTCCAGAGACGTGGACAGTCTGTAGTAGTCCCTCTTTTTTCAAAAAAGGTGATGTAAATGACCCTGGGAATTACAGAGGTATCTCAATTTTGTGACGCAAGCAGTAAAATCTACAGCACGATTATTAACAATAGACTCCAAGAGTATGCTGAAGAACTTAACCTAACAGGCGAATACCAAGCAGGATTTAAAAGGGGATATTCTACAATTGATCATATATTTACATTATTAGCTATGGTACAGAAACAGTTCTCTCCTTTAATCGCAAATTATATGTTGCTTTTATTGACTTTGAAAAGGCCTTTGATTCTGTAGATAGAAGTATATTGTGGTCTATACTCTTAAAAAATGGAATTAAAGGCAAGCTATTTAGATGTATTCGTAATATGTACACAAATGTTAAAGCTAGAATTCGATGTGGAGCAAAATTAACTGACTATATAAATTGTACTCGGGGGGGGGGGGGGGGGGGGGGGGGGGGGGGGGGTGATGTAACTAGTCCTGTGTTATTTTCATATTCATAAACGAGTTAGCCTCAGAAGTGATCAGAAAAGGGAGACATGGTGCTACTTTTACCTAAGGCGACTGTGAATTGTTTATCCTATTGCTGGCAGATGACATAGCGTTGATATCGGAAACTGTAATTGGTCTACAGACACACTTAATAGTTTGCATCAGGCAGCATCAACACTGCATTTGAATGTAAACATGAATAAAACTAATATAGTTGTATTTAGGAAGGGTGGTCACTTGGCAGCAAGAGAGAGATGGACTTACAATGGGGCTGTGTTAACTGTTGTGAATGCGTATATAAGTACTTAGGAATCTATTTCTCCACAAGACTGAGTTTCTCTGTTACATGTCAGGATTTGGTGAGCAGAGCTAAACGTGCCTTGTTATGTATTCTACAGAAACTGTCTAAGCTGAAATGCAATTCTCTCGGTTTATATTTAAAGTATTTGACACACAAATTCAACCAATGGTTCAGTATGGGGCTGAGTTATGGGGTTTAGATAATGCCGTCAAATGCCATTCTTCTGAAAAAATACATCTGTTTGCCCTTAAAAAGCTTTTAGGGGAAATGAGAACGCCAAATGATCTAATATATGGGGAAAACGAATCGATATCCAATATTTATCAACTCAGTAGTCAAATGTATTCGATTCTGGCTAAAACTAACTCGAATGGATGAGTCAAGACTACCACGTAAAGTCTATAGGATGCTGCTCGATTTAGATTCACGTGATAAAAGAACTTGGGCTACAAATATCCGTTGTAAGTTGTATACGTTTGGATATGGATTTGTTTGGACAAATCAAGGCGTAGAGGAAATAAATGCATTTTTACTTGATTTCAAGGAAAGATTGGTTTTATGTAGGTGGCAAGAATGGGATTTCCATATTAAGAATAGTGATAGATTTAGTATGTACAGAACGTTTTGTACAGTTCCTGAAGTGAAAACTCATCTGTTACTGAATTTAGATAGACATTTGAAAACTATGTTGACAAGATTCAGACTTGGCGTCACAGAAATCGCTGTGCATTGCTACCAATATCGATCTCACAATGACAGCGATTTAATCTGCCCACTGTGTAAAATCACCAAAGAGGATGAGGTCCATTCGTTTTTGTGTTGTCCAGCACTAAGTAGCTTAAGACAGCAATATATTCCTGTAAAATTTCATAAATTTCCAAACCTGTTTCGATTAAGTTTACTTTTGGCATGCAAACATGATAGAACCATCAGAAATCTATCAATTTTTTTGTATAAAGCGTTTCAGATGCGTCAAGTTGCTATCTCGTAAAACGTTATCTTTAAACCTTATTTTTTGTATGTATAAAGGAAAACATTGTGTGAATTGATTGTTCAATTACTCCCCATCATGAGGGGCAATGTCTCTGTCTCTCTCTGTCTGTCTGTCAGTGTGTCTGTCTCTCTGTCTCTCTCGTCAGTCTATCTGTATGTCTGTCTGTGCCTGCCTGTGCCTGTCTGTCTCCCTCTCTCTCATCTCTGTCTCTGCTGTCTGTCTGTCTGTCTGGTGACTGTCTGTCTGTCCCTAATCTCTGTCTGTCTATCACTGTCTCTATCTCTCTCTCTCTGGCTGTCTGTCTGTCTCTCTGACTGTCTCTATGTGTGTGTGTCTGTCTGTCTGTCTGTCTGTCTGTCTGTCTGTCTGTCTCTCTCTCTCTCTCTCTCTCTCTCTCTCTCTCTCTCTGTCTGTCTGTCTGTCTGTCTGTCTGTCTCTGTCTCTCTCTCTCTCTCTCTCTCTCTCTTTATCTTTCTAATTCTACCTGTCTATCTGTCTCTCTGTCTATCTGTCTGTGTCTCTTTCTGTCTGTCTGTCTGTCTGTCTGTCTGTCTGTGTTTCTTCTCTCTCTGTCTGTCTGTCTGTCTTCTTTCTTCTTCTTCTTCTTCTCTTTGTCTCTCAGTCTGTCTGTCTGTCTGTGTGTCCATTCTGAAACTTGATCAGTGGCCTTGTCAGTGAGAGTGGCTTTCGCTACACTAGCTGTACAGGAAACAGAAAAGAATGACCAAGAACAGATTGACAGAGAACCATGAAACACGGTTAAAGGGAAGGAATCAATACCAAAGTGACTCTTGTTTCACTAGCAACAGTTGTCTCCCTCCGATATTGCTTAAAAAAAAAACATCTCTTTTCTCTCTCTCGGGTCCCCCTCTTGAAACGATCATCTCTGAGAGACTCTCAGCCTCGGTGCCATCAAGATCTCTCTCAATCTCTCTCTCTCTCTCTCTCAAAGTCTCTCCCCACACCCACTCTTGCCCTTCACACACACACACACTCACACACACACACACACCCACCTCTGTCTCCCTCTCACACATGTCTTTCTCCCCCCACACCCACCGCGCACTCCCTCTCCCCCCGCTGTCTCTGTCTCTCACTCTGTCACTCTCTGGCTCTCTCCTCTCTGTGTTCTGTCGGCTGACTGTCCATCTGTCTGTGTGTGTGTGTCTGTGTGTGTGTGTCTGTCTGTGTGTGAGACGGCAGCCCGGTGCCATCAAGATTTCATTCATTAAATTTAAATCAATAGTCAGCGCTCTCGTCACAAAGAAGAAAAAAACATCACACACACACACACACACACACACACACACACACACACACACACACACACACACACACACACACACACACATACACACACATCACATGCACGCTCATGCATCTCTCTCACATGCCCGCGCACGCACACACATATACGCACGCCGCGCACTCACGTACGCACATGTACCGGTACACACACGTGTTGAGTGTGTGTGTGTGTGTGTGTGTGTGTGTGTGTGTGTGTGTGTGTGTGTGTGTGTGTGTCCGTCCGTCTCTCTCTCTCTCTCTCTCTCTCTCTCTCTCTCTCTCTCCCCTCTCCCTCTTTCTCTTCTCATCTGCCCCCCCCCCGCTCTCTCTCTCTCTCTCTCTCTCTCTCTCTCTCTCTCTCTCTCTCTCTCTCTCCCCCCTCTCTCTCCTCGCCCTTCTTTCTCTCCCCCCTCTCTCTCTCTCTTCCGCCCACCTCTGTCTCCCTCTCTGTCTTTCTCCCCCCTCCTTCTCCCTCTCCCGCTGTCTCTGTCACTCTCTGGCTCTCTGGCTCTCATCTGTCGGCCCCTCTCATTCTGTCGGCTGACTGTCCATCTGTCTGTCTCTCTCTGTCTGTCTGTCTGTCTGTCTCGTCTCTGTTGTGTCTGTGTGTGTGTGTGTGTGTGTGTGTGTGTGTGTGTGTGTGTGTGTGTGTGTGGGGGGGGGGGGGGGTGTGTGTCTGCTTCCATGCTCTGAAGACTCGGGCAGTCAGACAGACAGGCACTGAGAGAGAGAGAGAGAGAGAGAGAGAGAGAGAGAGAGAGAGAGAGAGAGAGAGAGAGAGAGACAGAGATAGAGAGAGAGATAGAGAGAAGAGAGAGAGAGAGGTAGAGAGAGAGAGAGATAGAGATAGAGAAAGATAGAGAGAAGAGAGAGAGAGAGAGAGAGAGAGAGAGAGAGAGAGAGAGAGAGAGATAGAGAGATAGACAGAAAGAGAGACAGAGGGGGGTAGAAAGACAAGACAAGGCAAGACAAGAGAAGACAAAATGTTTATTCGTAAAGGCCTTGGCTCCTTAGAAGGGGGATACACGTAAAATAACGTTGCACAATCCATACCAAAAAATAACCTTGCACAATACATTACCAATCGGGAAGGTTAACAGACTAAGATATTACAGAACTTCTTCGTTTAAATCCTCTGTACAAATACGCAGCCCGCTGTTTCACTGTTTTATCATTTGTCAACGTCATTAACAAAATCAATTTGAAGAATGAAGGATGTCAAAAGTACGTCATTAACAAAATCAATTTGAAGAATGAAGGATGTCAAAAGTATTAGCTGAAATACACTGTTGTCTAAGATCACTTAATTCAGGACAGTAAAGGACAAAATGAACTTCATTTTCTTGTGACTCCTTACAAAATGGACAAGTACTTACACGATCTTTTAAATTGCTATAAAGCTGAGAATGTGCATAGACATCCGAAATACCAAATCTGAACATGGTCATAATATATTTCAAATGTCTGTCAATATCCATGGACAAATACTTCGGTACACAATGCATAGGATGCTGTAAATATCAAATCCACTACGATCTTCAACATGTGACTTCCATCTTTGCCAACTGCAATCGATCAGTGTTTGCCGAAAAAACACGAATGAAAGCATTTGTATCACCGACACCCTGATTATCCCATACAAAACTAAAGCCGTATTCGTACAGTTTCAGCCTTACATTCGTAATCCAATTTTTCTTACATCTGGCATCCAACTCTACGGGGATAGTATAGGCTTTATAAGGCAATCTGTGTGGTTCCATTTGTGTTATCCTTAACCAGTAACGAATACATTTAACCATTGAAATAAATAAACAGGATATCTATTAGTCGCTCCATATACCAAATCATTTGGTGTTTTCAATGAAACACCAAGAAGTTTCCTTAAAGCATACAAATGAATTTTCTCAATATGCACAGCAGCAGATTCATATCCCATAGCTCAGCAGCACATTGTAACATTGGCTGC
>JADBJO010007119.1:98893-119178 GCA_016801955.1 Conus betulinus
GAGTGCGTTGGTCAGAGTTCGTGTAAGAAAGGGAATAGAAAAAATCGTTCTGTATAACAGCTGCATATGATGACAATCAGGATTAATCTAACGTACACGCATTGCTCTCTGTCTCTGTCTCTGTCTGTCTGTCTGTCTCTGTCTGTCTGTCTGTGTGTCTGTGTGTGTGTGTGTGTGTGTGTGTGTGTGTGTGTGTGTGTGTGTGTGTGTGTGTGTGTGTGTGTGTGTGTGTGTGTGTGTGTGTGTGTGTGTGGCAGTATGCATTGTCTAAAACTACTCAGAAATGTTTGCTTGAAGTTTGGAAATATCCATATGCAATGGCCAGATCTTGTAATGAAGATAAATGCATGAAAATGCAGTTGAAATTTTTAAGAAGTTAGAATCGAGTTGAAAATACCGCCGCACAGTGACTCGGAATAAACGCGCTGAAACCAAATCTAACTGACCGTGAAACATGTTCAAGGGGAAGGAATCAATGCCAAAATGACTCTAGTGTCACTTGCAACATTTAGAAAGAGAGGGGGTGTTACGGCATACTTTGTCGCCCCTGCACACTTTGTCGTCGCCGGCGACAAACTGTGTTGCATGCTTTGTCGCCGACAACAAAGTGTGCTGCACAGTTTGTCGTCCCAGCCATGAGAAATCCACAAGTTTGCACACTTTGTCGCCCCTTGCACACTTTGTCGTCACTTTTCATATGACATTGCTGCACACTTTGTCGCCCCTTGAAAGAAGAAACTTCGGATCTGAAGTCATATTGTAGATTTTTGACTTTTTTGATTTTTATTTTATTTTATTTTATTTTATTTATTTTTATGTATTTTTTTTTTGCGGTCCCAATCTCTGCGCCACCTCAGAGGCAGTGCACCCTCGCCGCTCATTCCGACACCCCGTCCACAGCCACAGCCCGGTCGGTCCCGCCGCAGCCTCGGCACCGGCAATCCACAGGGAGCAGTCAATGTCAAGTCGTCAAGAGGCAACCCACCGGAGAAGACATTGCACTGCTGCCGAGTCACTTCGGTGGTGTTCAGTGGCGCCTGTTCTGATCTAACATACGCAGGACACCACCTACTAAGCCCCCTACTGGCGACAATAATTGTTTAGTCGCGGAGCCGGCGTGAGTGAGCTCTCCCTCCGTAGGGCGCCACCACGTCCGTCCAACGACAGCCCCCATGGACTCGCCGATACCGTGACCCCCCGACGGAACCAAACCAAAGCCACAGACGAGGAGAGGACATCGAAATTGAGGTCACCATGAGAGCAGGGCGTGAAGGGCCACAGAATTTTAGACGTTTTTTTTATGCTGATCGATGAGAATGAGGATGATTAAGGTGATGCTACGGATTTCCTTTTCGGTCTGAGACTACATGACAGGGCTGTACTCTACGCTTCCTTTCATAATATATCCCGGCGTCAACCAGGCCCAAGAGATACAGGCACCTTCAGTGTTGGTCAGGAAATTTGAGCAACACTCTCAGAAACGCATCCATTAAGTGGATGAAACTCGACTGTGTGGTCCCAGTCTTTCCAACTGAGTCCGCAGCAAACTCAACTCTGGGTAGGAGACGGTCGGGGCAGAAAAACCCACATGACTCTGATGGGATTCGAACCCACGACCTCCCAGCCGGGAGTGCGCGACGCTAACCACTTCGCAACGGCGCGGCGGCTGCTGGTTTGACTTGATTTTATTGTACACACAGTTGAAAACAACAACAACAACAACAACAACAACAACAAAACGAAAAGAAAAAAAAAAAAGAAAAAAAAAAAAAAATGCTCTCTACAATCGGAACGGTCGGAAGGGATCTCTCTCTCTCTCTCTCTCTCTCTCTCTCTCTCTGTGTGTGTGTGTGTGTGTGTGTGTGTGTGTGTGTGTGTGTGTGTGTGTGTGTGTGTGTGTGTGTGTGTTCTTCTTCTTCAGTTTAACGTCCTTCCACTAAAAGTGATATCAGACGATGTGTTAAAGTATATGAAATGTGCGTATTAACTGTGTGGTTGTTTCTTGAAAAATGTGTTGCATGAATAAACATTTCTTATGATATGAGTTTGAGATTGGAGATGGCCAGATAGAGGGACAAATTGTGGATGTGAGTTTGTGTGTGTGTGTGTGTGTGTGTGTGTGTGTGTGTGTGTGTGTGTGTGTGTGTGTGTGTGTGTGTGTGTGTGTGTGTGTGCGCGCGCGCGCGCTTGTATGTAAATGTGTCAATTTATCCAGAATTAGGCAAGTACGCTTCAAACTGAGTGTAGCATTGGAGCAGGAGTACTGTAAGTAATGCTAAGTAATTAACAATCTAATATTAAAGGATAGAACATCAAAGGTAAATGCCCACTGGGCTGTGTAACAAACATTTACAAACTGAGGAAAGAAAAGAGTAGTCATTCAAAATCTTGGACACAGATGACGGACTGGATCCGTCAGATAAACTACAAATGCCCGACTTACGATATAATTCCCTTGCTCTTGGACAATTGATTAACAGATGTCCTACTCCGAGTGTTTCTCCACACATACATCTAATGTTTTTACAGAACTTCGTACGAAGGGAATTTAACCGCACTCCGTGTAGTAAACTTCTAATCTCTCTAGACAGAGAAGCAAGGTGTTGTTTGACGAGGCTTTCGAGTTGATTTTGCCACAAAATTTAACACAACTCTGATAATACTGAGTATCTGAGTTTATCATCAAGTTTCTGAAGCTCTCATCCGATGTTTTGTTTAGAAGAATATTGCATTCATTTAAATCCAAGGGAATATTAAAGGGAATTGAACCCTCAACATTTCGAGCTGCCTTTCTTGCAGCCTGATCGACTCTCTCATTTGCTGAAATGCCACAATGAGAGGGACCCAGCAAAACTAACTGATGTGCCTTTATCGATAAAAGATGTATAACATGATTTATTTCTGTTATTATCTCCAAACGGATTTTTTAAATGTGAAGACCGGATTGCTTCAGGGCAGATCTAGAATCAGTACATACTAGTACATGACTGACATTCAGATGGAGATAAAGAATATAATTTAAGGACATTAGATGGCGGCTAGCTCGGCACTAAAAAAAATGAAAAAAAAAATTCTGCCAAGATGGTACATTTTCTCCACGTTTAAGTCAGGTATTACAAAACTGCCCCTGTGTCCTACTGTCTTCTAGCACTGAGCCGTCTGTGAAAATTTTTAGGTGGTTCTTGTACTGATTTTCCAGGTGTAAGCATACGGGACATTTTTTTAGTGTGTCGGGTGAATCTTTTTTTGACAAATCTTAATGAATCGTATCAAAGGAGGCCTTCGTTTGTTCCCATCTTGGTACTGGTGAAAAGGATGTTTTAACAGCGATTTCATTTTTCTATTTATGTTGGAATCTCTGATGAGGTTAGAAGTATACGAGTAGATTGATTTTGTAGATTGTATTCCTCTGGCTCGTTTTCCAAAATCTTTTTTCAGAATAAAAACAACTTCTTTTGAACAGAAAAATTTTCTGTGTAAAACTCTTCAGAACGAACTTCGACGCAGCTACTTTTCGAACCTCTCTGAGAGGTAGCACTCCAATCTCATTGTATGTTCCTAAGTTGGATGTATGTATGGGAACACCAAGAGCGAGTTTGTAAGCCTTGCATCAATGCTCTGCAATTTATTTAACAGATGTTGTGGTGCGCTGAAAAATACTTCCTGAGCATAGGTTAACCTAGATCGCACAGAGCGGTTGATATAGGTATTAAAGTCGAAGCATCTTGGCCCCATGGTTGCTTGTTTATAATCTTAAGAAAGTTAAACTTTTCCGTGCTTTATTTAGTATGTGGTCAATATGCTGGTTCCATGACAGTTTAGAAGTTAAGATTATACCACGGAATTTTACTGATTTAGCATATTCTATTTCAATGCCATCTAAAGTAAAAACTGGGAGCTTTTCTGGGTCATATCCAGAATTGAAAAGCATTATATTTTTTTTTCTAAAGAAAGTGCGAGCCATTTTTTTCTTGTAAAAATACTTTTATTTTATTGAGTTCTCGTTGGTAAAGCTTTTATGTAGTTCAGCGACCTCGAAGGGGTTATTCGTTTCATGGTTACTCTCATCCAAAGGCATATATCATCAGCAAATTGGGCTAACTCTGTGCCTTTCGATAAGCCTTTTGGTAAATCTGCCAGTGTGTGTGTGTGTGTGTGTGTGTGTGTGTGTGTGTGTGTGTGTGTGTGTGTGTGTGTGTGTGTGTGTGTGTGTGTGTGTGCGCGCGCGTGCGCGTGTGTGTGTGTGTGTGTGTGTGTGTGTGTGTGTGTGTGTGTGTGTGTGTGTGTGTGTGTGTGTGTGTGTGTGTGGTTTTTTTTTTTTCTTTTTCTTTTCTGTTTCGTTTCTCTAGAGGGCCTGGTATAAAGAAGTTCTTAGCTTATCCAATTACCTTCTTCAATAAAATCTCTCTCTCTCTCTCTCTCTCTCTCTCTCTCTCTCTCTCTCTCTCTCTCTCTCTCTCTCTCTCTCTCTCTCTAGGAGTGGGGCGATGTCAAGGAATTATTGTGTGTCTTTCGGCAGTGATTAATTGATTGTAGATGGCAAGAATGGAGTGAACACGTGAATGAAAGTGACAGGTTTTTTCTGTATAGAACTTCTTGTAATCCGTGTGGGTCTCTACCTATATATCTATGCATGGATCCTGACAGGCATTTTAAAGCATATTATAACTAAGTTTAGATTTTTGCATTTCTGACTTGTCAGTTCACTACTATAGGTATAGAAACCATAGGCCACAAGACTTAATGTGTAAACTATGTAAAGTTGCAGTCGAAAATGCACTTCTTGTTATGTTATCCATTCTACAATAGCATAAGAGAAAAGTGCATAGCTCAAAAGTTCTTTCATAATCCAAATTGTTTACGTTTATCTCTCTTGTTGGCTTCACCGAACAGTAATACAGTCAGAACATTAGCACACTTTATGTTCACCAAGCATTTAAAGCACAGCAGATTGCTATAGCTTGAATGTACATCAATGTTATGTGTATGTATTGGTGTTTATATGTATTTGTTTTTGTTCCCCCCTTCCAGAGAGGGCCTTGGCCTTATGGAATAAAGACCTCATTTCATTTTCTCTCTCTCTCTCTCTCTCTCTCTCTCTCTCTCTCTGTGTGTGTGTGTGTGTGTGTGTGTGTGTGTGTGTGTGTGTGTGTGTGTGTGTGTGTGTGTGTGTGTGTGTGTGTGTGTGTGTGTGTGTGTGTGTGTGTGTGTGTGTGTGTGTGTGTGTGTGTGAACAAAGTGTGTTCCAAGTGCTGCAACAAAAGTACTGGGCCGATCTTTCTGAAATTTTGGAGATGTGTTTGCTATGGGTCAAGGATGATGCCCACGGTTTATTCTCATTTCGCCCCTTCCCACTTCGCCCCTTCCCATTTCGTCGTCCCCAATCTATTCCCATTTTGCCTCCTCCTACTCTGCTCCTTTACAATTCGTCCCTTTCCCATTTCGTCCCCCATTTCGCCCCTTTTTCATGTCGCCCCTGTCCCATTCTGCCCCCTTTCTGTTTCACCCCTTATTTCCCTTTTTTTTTGCCCCTTCCCAATCTGCCCCTTCCCATTTCATCCAGGGCATCCCTTTCCCATTTCGCCCCTGTCCCATTCCGAGCCTTCCTGTTTTGCCCACTCCCAATTCGTCTCTTTCCCATTTCGCCTCTTCTCATTTCGCCTCTGTCCGTTAATTCCCATTTCGAGAGAGAGAGAGAGAGAGAGAGAGAGAGAGAGAGAGAGAGAGAGAGAGAGAGAGAGAGAGAGAGAGAGAGAGAGGGAGAGAGGAGGGGGGGGGGGGGGGGGGGGGGACAGGCAGACAGACATTTCGCCTCTATCCGTTAATTCCCATTTGATCCCTTCCAATTTTAATTAATCTAATCAATTTAATTTAAATGATTTGTAATTCCCATTTCACCCCTACCCATGCTCCTTTCCCATTTGGTCCCTTTCTGTCACATCTCTCAGTTCCATATTAACAGAAACCAAGCGATTCAAGCAGACCAGTTTCGTGGAATATGCAGTCTGTTTCCTGGAATTCTGCAACCACAGAATCAGTGGACTGAGAAACAAAATCACAAGGCAAGAGGGAGAATGCTATAGAATTCATGCAGACAAACCGGGGAGGTGAAAGCCTGCTTGTTGACCAACAATGCAAATTCCGCTTACATAAACTGCAAGGCAAAATAGGAGGGGGGGCGAAGTGGGAAGGGTGCAAAAATAGGAAGGGGCGAATGAGAGAAGGGACGAAATGGGAAAGGGATCAACCGAGAGAAAGTGGCGAGAAGGGAAAGTGCAAAGTGACAATGGGACGAATTGGGAACGGGCGAGATGGGAAGGGGGCGAAATGGAGAAGGGGCAAAATGGGAATATTTGGGAAGGGGCGAAGTGGGAAGGGGCGAAATGGGAAGACACCGATGCCCACCATATATTTTCATAGAATAGCCGTTAATAATGGCTAATGGTCAATAACATTTTTTTTCTTCTTTATCAAATATCTCAAAAACTACTTGACCGATTGTCAAGCGGTTTTGACGATTTGTGTCAAAAATCATTGTCTTCCTTCAGCTGATGGGACATAATCGTAAAAATCTGTTATATAACATTAAAAACCTTCTAAATTTTAGCAAAATATATCCCACTCATTTTAGAGAAAATTGATCGTTCTGAAAATTGCATGTGTGTTCAATATGGGTTTTCCATACTCTGCAACGGCTTCCACCATAGCCTCCATTATCTGTTTTTCTTCCTTTTCGAATATCTCGAAACTACTTGACCGATTTTAAAGCGATTCTGGAGAGTCTGTGGCAAAGCAATGAACTCTTGATAAAAATGTTAGAAAACTGTTGCTATTCAAAATAAACTGGGAGTACATTTGTATGCTGTGCATCTTGTCCCTCCCCCTCCACCCACTTTTTCCAGATTTCGAAGAAAGTGTGGAATTCCGACAAAGTGTGGCTGCTGCAACCCTCGCCCTTCGGAAAGTCGGAGAAAGTGTAGGAAGTTCCCCATATTGCTTCTAAAATCTTTTTGGTCGTTTTTTTTTATTACATTTCCCATTATAAAGCGAAGGAAAATCCGACAATAAATATCAAGTAAATGAAAAAAAAACTATTACAAAAACTGTTTGGAAGAAAAGTTTTTTCCGGTGAATAGATCTCTTTCTTTGTATTTGCTAGTATTTTAATGACTAAAGAAATGTATTTAAATTTGGAGACAATTGCTTTAATGTGACTATTGCAACCACGACTATCTCTGCTGCTATTGCTGGTGCTGCTAGTGCAAACATCAGCCCACTGGCCTTCACTTGAAGGGTGACGTTCAGCAGAGAATAAAATACCAGAAACTCCTGGTAATCTCAAACTGAAAAACAACAAGCATAGAAATACAACAATCAAATTGTAAAGACTGCAAATGTTGGCGTCTCAAGGGGCGACAAATCGTGCAGCAATGACACACGCCTAAAGTGGCGACCAACAATGAAGGGCACCGGCCGCCGTGGCGAAATGGTTAGCGCCGCGAACTTCCGATCGGGAGACCATGGGATCGAATGCCATCAGCTCCGAGGGAATTTCGACCTTGGTCCGCTCCTGCCTAGAGTTGAGTGTGCTATAGGCTTAAATGGGTAGACTGGAACCACACAGTCGAGTTTCATCCACGTTAGCGACGCGCTTTAGACTGAATTGCTCGAATTTCGAATTTCCTGACCAACACTGCGATTCCCCAGTCGATAGTCGCAAGTTTTTGCCTCAAGAAGAAATCCAGGCTTTAATAATCCACCCTACAGTCCGAATGGATCCAAGCTTCAGGTACACGCTGCAAAAGGTGAACATTTTTTTTTTTTAGGCTGACAGTTTCCAGGATCCCTTTACCCAGACTGTATATTGACTTCTGTGTTGTCCTTAACGTTCCAGATCCCGTTAGTATTAGAAGACTTATACGTGCAGCAGGACAAGCAAGCGGTCTTGCCTTGGAAATCGGGCGGATTGTAAATAATAGACAGTGGTACAACACTTGGCTGTGGTAAAGGGAAGACGATTTCAGAAAATGTTTATATCACTGGCATTTGGACAAATCAGAGGTACTGATCAGTTTCTGAAATCGTCTTCTCACATCCACAGCACAAGGTTGTACGAAAGGGCACATCACTGTTCTCTTTTCCATTGTCATTTCGAAAGACTTTTTCTTTAATGTTTAATGTAAACAAAGCAAAGATTTGCAGTTCCTCACAAGTTTGCATTTAAAGACTGGCTGGTAGGAAAAGAAATGGGCCCGAGTATGTAATATGGTTCCGATGCTGCGTTTGACATTTTCATTGTCGATGTGACAATGATATTTTTGTTAAGTTTTGCTGTTAGGGTTTGTACTCTGTAATTTGTTTTTGATAATTGCGCACAGTATACATCCAGCTGAATATGACACTTGGATATTGTTCATGTGACAGCGTTTCATTGTTTTTTGTGTGTTTGTTGAAAATCTGTGTGCCAAATTGTGTGCTCAATAATATGTTAAATGTTTTCATCATTTAAAAGTGATTCATCTGGCAGTTCCGTGTTCACCGTTTTGAGTGACAATTTTGTATGAGTATAAGATTGTATGCGTGACTTCATATTTCAAGAACTTTTCAAATTTTTTTTCGTACTTTGACACAAACCTCTGATCTCATGGTATATACGCACTCATGTAAGACATACAACAATAACACAACTACAAACATTCACTCACAGGTGACTACTCTGATTGTGTAAATGGAGAATCAAAGACCTGGAAAAAAAAAAAAACAGAAAGTACACTTGCAGACTGCACGTGCATAGTGTTACGTTTTAGAACACTTTGATTTTCGATTTGACGATAATGAGTTTTTTTTTAAAAAATGCATTGTTTTCACATTGGGGTGTTGTTCATGTGACAACGGTTTGATGTTCATAGAATATATGTGTGACAATGAGTAGTTTTTTTTTTTTTAAAAAAAATTTTTCATGTCACTGTCTTTATCATTACTAAATTTTGTCGAATTTTTGGTTATATTCTTGAAAAAAAAAATCTATGGCTGAATTGCTGGCTGAGTGTGTAAATTTAGAAAACGCTGGAAATGACAGTACTGAACTCGATAATATTTTCATTCTAGTCGTGTCAAATCACATATTGACACTGTGTGTTTGCCTGAACATCAAAAACAGCCGTATTGTCAAAGTCAAGGATGTGAGGGCGGGAGGAGGAGAGAGGGAACAGCAGGGCACAACACCCACCGACCACACACTCAAACCACTCGTGGAAAATCAGAAAACAGCCCCCAAAAAACAATTTATTAAATTAAAGAAAACACCTCATTAACACCTAGTGGGGAGGGACGCCTATCAAGAAGAGGGAGGACAGAGAGTGATAAATTGGGACAGAAGGAAAAAATAGAAGAGGATAGACACCTAAAAGAAAATATCTACTTAATGGGCAAAAAAAAAAAAAAAAAAAAGACCCCCACCCTGACCCAGGGAACAGCAAAGTTTAGACCCTAAACACTGATCTAACCAAAAAAGAAGAAGAAGAAGAAAGGACAGGGGAGAAAGGGGAGAAAAATGAAAGAACAAAACAGGGCTTACCCCAGCCATACAAGCATATTCACCAACATTCATACACTTATACACTTCATGTACATTTTTTCAGGTGTTCACAGATGTACACTCACACTGTCTCAGGCCCACAGAGCGTCTCCCACACGCCAGGCATCACCAAACACCACCCATACACAGCCAGAGACAAAACTTAACTTAAAGAAGAGGAGAGTCTTTTCACTGTCCGAGCAGGGAAACACCGGTGCACCCAGAGCACAGTCGATCGATACCCTCCGGATCCAAAGAGTGTACCCTCAGGACTGGCGCTCTGGCCTCGCTCAGCACCTCAGTCAGCATCCCGCTCCTCCCTCAGACAGCTTCCAGACTGGGCGCCCTGCAATGAAAAGGGCGTCTGGGCCGTGCCAAAACTTGACACGATGCCCAATCAATCCCGCCCTAAAAAGGGGCATTAGAATCTCACTCTAAATACAGCTGAGGTATGGTGTGGGTGCAGGCTACTACCTGGCGAGATGGGCCACACCCACAAGACTGTCAATTTAGTTCTTAATAATAATTTATTTCACATTTAAACACTTTTTTTTTAAGCAGTATTTTATTTCTCAATATCCTAATGTGTTGAGTTTTAATCTGACATTTAAATCATCACAACAACACACACATACCACATTCATACTAAAGAAAATAAAATAGTAAAATAAATAAAAATGAGAGATAAACATAATAAAATCGACAATAATACATAAAAAAAACAGGCGGAGCGGAACCGACTGGGGGGGGGGGGGGGGGGGGGGGGGGGGGGGGGGTCAGCGCCGCGAGGGAACGCTCACTTCCCGACTCCAAGTGAGTCGCGCGGTCACTTTAAACGCGCCCGGCCTGAAGGTTTTAAATGAAAATTAAAAAAAAAAAAAAAATATAATACAAATATGTACTGCCGACACTCATTCTTTACAAGATTCCACCCAAAATGAAGTACTCACAATGGTGCACCATGGTGTCGCACACCATAAAACCAGACAACCATACCCCTCTCTCTGACGGGGGTACACAAACAAATCAAAATGACTCGGCAAAAAAACAGGCAAGCCCGCGCGGCGCGCCATGTGTCCACACGATTCGCTGACGACAAAATGCCACTGCTTCAGCGCAGCGCGTTTAGAAGAATAAAATTCAAACTTGCACTTCTACAGCAACAAATCAGGCTAACGCTCGCAGCGCGCGCTGAAACCACAATATTTCTCCAAACCTATAGTACTGCCTCAGCACAGTACCCAAAACGATAGATTTTTGAATGAAAATGTTAATTTATAATTTACAACCGATACCCTAGTGGAATGCGAAATAGGAACAAACTGAGAAGCACGAAAATAACTCACCAGAACGGACGGGTGGAAAGAAGGGGAAAAAAGGGGCCCGGCAGGCTGATCCTCAGCGAAAAGACTACCAGGGACCCCGGAACCAACAGCACCAGCAGCCCTTCACCATGGGACGGTCGACGGCTGGGTCCCCCCCAGCAAAGGGTTAAGGTATAGACTTGGTGGGCAGGAATAGGGATTCCTCTCTCTCAACTTATAAGACTACCACAGTCAGGTAGATCAGTGGCCTTCGTCAAAAAAAGTTATAAAAACGCCGCCAAAAAGAGAACGTGTCTCTCCACTCGTGGCTCCAATCCGAGTGAAGTAAAAACTTTTCCCGAGCGCCAACTGCCGATCAAAGGGGGGAATAACTCCCAACGACTCAGTGAGCTCTCCACGGGCTTCCACAACTACCCGAGTATCGCACAGAAAAAGATGTTCATGCGGTGCAAAAGGATGCATGCAAACCACACGGACGGGCACCCTTTTCTCCCTCAAAAAAGTTGACAACTTGACAACACACAACCGCCCACCCCTCTTTTACACAAAATAAGGCAGTAACAAACTAACAAATTTAAATAACACATTGAAAGTGGGTTGGAGGGCTGTCCGTCCGTGACAACACCCCCCACCCAAAAGGCCTGTGCCACTGAGGCACAGTCCCCTGCAGTCTTCCAGCACCGCTGGTTTCTAGGCATGCAGAGAGGTCAAACTAACACAAATGAGACTGGTGAAACCTTGGTAAATTTCAGAATGCAGGTGAAAAAAAATCCTCAATGCATTCGACTCATGAAGTCTGCCTCCACATTGTTCTTCCCAGAAATGTCAGAACGTGAAGGCGTGACTTTGAAGCTCGACCGCCCAGCCCATCAGTCGACGACCCACTGGACGAATTCTGTGCAGGTAGGCCACGGGATGGTGGTCTGTCTCTATAATGAACTCCTTGCCGTAGAGGTACGGATAGAAGCAGCGGACGGCCCACACCACGGCCAGACACTCCAACTCGATGGTGTGGTAGTTTAATTCTGCTCTGTCAACTTCTTGCTGGCATAGGATATGGGAAGCAGACCTCGACTTTGGTCTTGGAGGAGAGCAGCCCCGAGCCCAATCCTGGACGCATCTGTGCGGAGCACGAAAGTGGCGTCAGGGTCTGCAAGCTGGAGCACTGGCGGTCTGGATATAGCGTCCTTTCAGCTCCCTGAAAGCCTTCACGTCTTCCTCCTTCCAATCCAGATTCTCGGGCTTTCGAGCAGGTTTTGTCGGTAAGGGGCTTTGTTGTTTCTGCTAAGTGGGGCACAAATTTTCTGTAATATCCAACCAGGCCCAGGAATGAACGGAGCTCCTTCTTAGTCTTGGGTGGCTGAGCGTCCTCGATTCTTCGTACCTTGTCGGGTTCTGGCAGAAGGTACCCCTGCCCACAACATGACCCAAGAACGGCACCTCTGACTCCCCTATCCTGCCCTTGGTAGGGCGTTCGGCGGAGTTGTACTTCTCGAAGACGATGGAACTGTTTCCTTAGCAAGCGCAGATGTTCCTCCCATGTCATAGTTGCCAAAAGAAGATCATCGATGAAGTAATGAGCTTCATTCATTTCCAGTGGCTGTAACATGAGCCGCATGATACGGCTAAACACTGCACCTGCAGTCTTGAGTCCAAACGGCATAACCTTGAACTGAAACTGACCCTCAGGCGTAGTAAATGCGGTTTTTTCCTTGTCAGCAAGATCCATTGGTATCTGCCAGTAGCTTTTCGTCAAGTCAAGTTTGCTGAAGTACTGGGCCTTGGCCAACTGAGCGAAGATCTTTCCCATGTCTGGCATTGGCTCTGCGTCGAACTTGAGGATTCGATTCAACCTTCGGAAGTCCACGCAAAACCTCATCCGGCCATCAGGTTTCTTGACCAGTAGAATAGGCGAGGAGTAAGGGGAACTGCAACGCTCGATGACGTCCATTTGCAACATGTCCTGAATTTCAGCCTTGATGGCAACGGACTGCGACAGGGGTAGTGGGTACTGTTTTACTCGAATGGGTTCCTGCTGAGTGAGAACCAGAGCACAATTTCCCAGGTTGCAACGTAGTGGTACGTCAGTCAAAATATCGGCATATTCTTGGCACAACATTCTTGCTGCAGCTTGATGCTCCTCAGGTAGGTCTTGCGCGACCTGGACGTCTTTCCATGTTTCACTGGGCTGAGTCGCCACACATGGGATGTCGAAGCTCAAGGACGGAGTTTCACTACTTTGTTCTATTACCACGGGCGTAAATCCAGCATTGCATGACTCCCTTCTTTCATACCTCTTGAGGCGGTTGGCATGTATGAGTTTCTCTTTCCCGTTGACGAGGACAGCATAGTCCCAGTCCCCAACTCTCCTCAAGATTCTGAAAGGTCCCTGCCGGGACAACTGCAGTTTATTGTGGTGTAGGGGTAGAAGAAGTAGCACTTCATCGTCTGGTTTCAAACCATTTTTGCCTGCCTTCTGGTCGTAGTACTGTTTATATCGTTTCTGAGCATGGGCCAGATTTTGGTGTGCTAGTTTGCATGTAGCTGCAATCCTCTCCTTCAGATCCAGCACATACTGAGCTTGAGTCCGCAGCTTCTGGGTCCACTACTGACGTAGCACTGCCATGGGGCCTTTCACAGTCTTCCCGTAGAGTAGCTCGAAGGGAGAGAATCCCATACTCTCTTGGGGCACTTCTCTGTAGGCAAATAAAACGCCGGGCAGGAATCTGTCCCAATCATGGGGTTGCTCTTGAGCCAGTTTCTTAATCATCCATTTGAGAGTCCCACTGAAGCGTTCCACTCGCCCGTTCGCCTGTGCATGGTACGATGTAGTTGTCTCCCTGTGGACTTGCAGCAAACGGTACACACTCATCATCCATCACACCAGATAGAAAGAAACTGAGTTCCTTGATCCGATAGGACACTCCTGGCACACCTGTCCTTGTCCATATTTTCCATAGTGCTTCAGCTACGGTTGCGACATCTATTTTCTTGAGGGGCGTGGCCTCAGGATACCTAGTGGCGTAGTCGACCATAACCAATACGAAGCGGTGTCCACGGTCTGACGCTGGAACAATGGGGCCGACAAGGTCCACACCGACCTTCTCGAAGGGAGTTCCTACCAAAGGAACTGTGCCTAGAGGCACCTTGGTATGCCGTTCCTTGGGCGTGGTTCTCTGGCATATGTCACAGGTTCGACAGTATCTCCTGACATCCTGAGTCATCCCAGGCCAGTAGAAGGCTTGCTGAATCCGCTCCAGAGTGCGTCTTGTTCCCAGGAGCCCGGCCATGGGCAGGTCATGCCCCAGACGCAACACTGTCTGTCGAAGCGCTTCTGGTACGACCAGCTGGGTGACCGTAGTGGTGGCTGAAGAGAACTGCCGGTGTAGAACGTTTCCATTAGGTCCTTTTGCTGGTCAAACTTGACGTTTTGTAGTCCCTTGATCGCCGAAGGTTCTAAGCTGACCTGGTCGTGTGAAGGGCACGGGCTTAAACAAGGGCTTTAGGACCCTCTTTTCTCTCTCTGCCTGTGCCCGAGTGGTGGCGGCGACGAACACCTCTGGAGGTAACTCAGTATAAGGAGAAGCTCCTACCGTCCTCCAGGCAGACTGTGTTCCCTATGAGGAGGGAGTACGCTGGCTGCTTCAAAGCCACTGCCCATATTTTCCCCTTGAAGTAGGGCGTCGAGAGGTCTACAAGCACCGTTGATCGATCGAGTGACAGTGAACGACGACTCAATCCCCGCGACTTCACAGGTATTTCCACGAGGAGCATCCATAGGAACTAACTTCGTTGATAAATACTGCCGTGGCGCCCGTGTCCCTGATGGCCTCGACAACGTTTCCCGCTACTACTGACAGGAAGGGAGGGCAGGCTGGTGTGGTCACTTTCCCTCCCCATATGCCACTTTAAATTGTGTTGTAGGTTGTTTTTTGCGGTCCGGGCAGTCACGTGCCAGATGCCCGATGCGACCACATACAAAACACTGTCGGCTCTGCGCCTGCCTGGTTTGTCCCTCTTCCCCTAGGGTTCTGGTGGTCCGCATTTGCTGGAGACGAAGACTGCCCGGTGGCAGACGAATCTCCACTTTGTGGTTTCCTGGTACCTGCTGAGGAATGGTAATAATATCGTCGTGCATCGGCATAGGCCTCAGCTATCTCAATGCCTCTGCGTAACTCTGGTTGGGCCTCACCCAACTTGCAGCGTAGGTCAGGCGAAACCGAATTCATGAGTTGCTCCAATAAAATACATTGTCTCAACTCCAACCCTGACGTTTCCACCCAATAATCGAGGGATCGACGAAGCCGCTCGCCAAGTTTGGTAGAACGTCTCATCAGGTAGCTTCTTTATGGAGCGAAATTGCCCCTGTAGCTCTCTGGGGTCATGTGGAGTCTAGTTCTCGAAGCAGCTTTTAGCTCGTCATATGTAGCTCCTGGTGGAATATCTACGAAGGCCTTCTTAGCTTTACCCGTGAGATTGCTCACTAGATATAGAGCCTTTCTTTCGTTGCTTAACTTATAAGCTTGTGCCACAGCTTCAAAATGCTCGATATAAGTGTAAATATACTCCTTTATCATTGTATTTGCGCATTGGAATCACGGGAGGAACAAGTGGCGGTATAGTTTCCACCCTGACGTTGCCGGCTACAGATGTTGGAGCATGTGGTGATCCCTGAGAGAGATTGTCATCATCCTCTAGTTGCGAGATGAGTTCTGCTCGGATTTTTTCTCGCTCAATATTAAGACGAGTTTCGAAATCTAACTCTCTCTTCCTTGGGGTTTTTTCCTCCTCTCTTTTCTTGTCTTCTTGTTCTTGTCTTTTCATTTCAATCTCCATTTTCCATCTTCTTTCTTCCTTTGCTTCTTTCTCTCTTCTCTCTCTAACCTTCTTTCCTCCCTCTCTTCTTTCCTTCGCTTCCCTCTCCTCCATCTCCCTTCTCCATCTCCTTTCTTCCTTCGCTTCGCTTCTTTCTCCTCCCTTTCCATCCTTCTTTCTTTCCCTTTCTCTTCTTTCCTTCGCTCCTCTCTCTCTCTCTCTCTCTCCTTTCCTTTGCCTCCTTCTCTTCTCTCTCAAACCTCATCATAAGCAATGGATCCAGTGGAGCTGGTCCAGGGATACGCGGGCACGGTGACGGTGGACGCATTAGGTCCTCCCTCAGAAAAGGGATAGGTCGACCAACGCTGGAGAAGGAGGTGGGAAGTGGTCGTCTCCTCGGAGACGGTGAACCAAAAGGCCTGGTTATACTGACTGACGGGGACGTCGTGACAGGTGGTTGTCCTTCTCCAGTGAGAATACCACGTGAGTATCAATGTCAGTTCCTGTGCGGGAGGTGTAGTGAGACACAGGAGTAGTTAGTCCAGGCACAATCCCTGTGCTCTTTACTTGAGAGCGGGTAAACCGCCGATCCTCTCCAGTAGCCATTTTTTTTCCCACAAAGTGATTACGCACAATAGTTTTCACGTAAAACACGCAGGGCAAAACGCTTCCTGAAATATGGCTACAATAAGAAATGTCACTTAGTCCCAAACACTTGAAACCAATAAATCTGTGCTCAGACCTGACTCACAGCTAAGTGGAAGTAAGTCTTGATTGAAATACAAATCTTGCCAATATGTCAAATCACACCACTCAGTGGAAGACTACCTGCTTCCAGATCAATAACGCCAATCCAGCAACCAGGTACGGGAAGATAGTTTCCTATACCCCCTTGAGACTGACGCAGAATCAAAACAACACAAAGAGAAAAGCACCTGTCCCCGGACAGAGTCACACACGAAGAAAATTTTATAGAAAATCTCACCAAGTAAAGGGCACGACCCTTTACAGAAGCAGTGCCCAAACACTGCAACAATGAAAACGTGTTTGCGTCACCAAAAGGATAACAATCAAAGGGGGAACAACTCTTTCAAAACCCTCTTGACCAAGAAAAACTCCTCTGAATGAAGCCCTCAACTGTCGCACAGTGAGTCGACACACCAGAAGGAAACTAAGCAGAAACTTAGGAGAATAGGGCCTACAGATTCCTAAATGAAGGACCGCCCTAAACCTTTTTTTCAATAACAATCACTTGTGAATGAAGCCCACTAGACATGTGGTTAGGTCTTCTTGATCCTAAGTGTAGGAACAATACACTAACCAAACAAATCCTCAACTGACTGAATAAAGTATCAAACTATTTTTGATTTTACTCAGCTACGACAACGCAAATATAACGGCCGCAAAATAAATATAAATATAAAACACGGACAGCGCACGAAAATGCCACGACAGAAAAGAGAATAAATACAAGTAACGGCCGGATGGAATAATTAAATCACGACGGATAAAATAAACGAGATGACGGCGACGCAAAAATGAACGGTATCGCAAAGTCAAAGTCGAAAAGATTGCTCGACTACCCCGCAGCCGATATGTGCACACTGCACCAACACGCCTAGCCTGTAGAGTTCAAGCTGACCCAGTCACGGCGCGCAGTCTTCTTTTTTTTTTTCTTTACTGGACAGCCCATGCGAGCGATGGCTGAAATGTGTAACACCGCGGTGAGAGTGAAAAGGGAGGTGGGGTACACTGTAAGTTGGAAGGTGGCGTAACGGATAAACACACAGACCAGTTAAGCCAACCTCTCAATCCACACACACTAACACTTTTTTTTCCACAACGCACACACCACCATCAAAGAGTGTAAATTTTAAACTAACAAGAAAATATGAATATATAAATAACTAGTGAGTGCGAATAGATAGAAGAGAAAAGCCTATCAGAAGGGAGCTAATCTACAAATACAGAAACCTGATCCTAGTGTAAGCAAAATAACAATCACCAGAAAAGAAAAATAAATACTTTAAGTGTGTTTTAACAGGACAGAGGGTGCTACCAGCTAGTTTTCCGCACGCGACTTAGACCACCAGAATCCCACCTACTTTTACCTGCGCTACTTTCAGTCGTAGTCTGGGGTACAGGCAAATCAGGCAAGCAAAATACGGTCAGACCTATGTCAGCACAAACACTGACGCTGTAGAACCTGCACAATAAAAACCCCAAATACTCCCCACCCTTACCCCCCGTTACCTATTGAAAGATAACAGTAAAGTTAAGGAGTCAAGTTAAGTTTACACACACCGGCGATACTTTTAGAAAAATAATAAAACGGACAAAGAGACGCGGAGGCGGTTTAGAGCGCCGGCGGCCTAGGACGGGAACCGGACTTTCCGGTCACGGCGACCCCGCAAATGCACCACTCCGCGTGGAGTCCCCTTCATGGTGGGACTCCGGCCCAGCCAACCACCCGCTTATTACAACACAGCCATGAGGGCTGGAGCAGTAGTCGAGAGTGCTGTGGAAATCCTAACCAACCCTCCTCAACTCCAGACCGTCACATCCCGGACAAGCCCCCAAAGTGTCAAAGTCAAGATCCTTGAATCAAGGATGTGAGGGCAGAGGAGGAGAGAGGGAACAGCAGGGCACAACACCCACCACCGACCACACACTCAAACCACTCGTGGAAAATCAGAAAATAACCCAAATATACAATTGATAAAATTGAAGAAAAACACCTCATTCACACCTAGTAGGGGAGGGTTGCCTATCAAGAAGAGGGAGGACAGAGAGTGATAAATTGGGAAAGAAGGGAAAAATAGAAGAGGATAGACACCTTAAAAAAAATATATCTACTTAATGGGCAAAAAAAAAAACAATAAAGACCCCCACCCTGACCCAGGGGGAACAATCCCCAAAATGAATCCCAAAAAAGAAGAAGAAGGACAGGGAGAAACAATTAAATGAAAGACAAAACAGGGCTTACCCCAGCCATACAAGCATATTCACCAACATTCATACACTTATACACTTCATGTACATTTTTTCAGGTGTTCACAGATGTACACTCACACTATCTCAGGCCCACAGAGCGTCTCCCACACGCCAGGCATCACCAAACACCACCCATACACAGCCAGAGACAAAACTTAACTTAAAGAAGAGGAGAGTCCTTTCACTGTCCGAGCAGGGAAACACCGGTGCACCCAGAGCACAGTCGTCGATACCTCCGGATCCAAAGAGTGTACCCTCAGGACTGGCGCTCTGGCCTCGCGCTCTCAGCACCTCAGTCAGCGTCCCGTTCCTCCCTCAGACAGCTTCCAGACTGGGGCACCTGCAATGAAAAGGGCGTCTGGGCCGTGCCAAAACTTGACACGATGCCCAATCAATCCCGCCCTAAAAAAGGGGGGGGGGGGGGGGCATTAGAATCTCACTCTAAATACAGCTGAGGTATGGTGTGGGTGCAGGCTACTACCTGGCGAGATGGGCCACACCCACAAGACTGTCAAATTTAGTTCTTCAATAATAATTTATTTCACATTAAACACTTTTTTTAAGCAGTATGTTATTTCTCAATATCCTAATGTGTTGAGTTTTAATCTGACATTTAAATCATCACAAAAACACACCCATACCACATTCATACTAAAGAAAATAAAATAGTAAAATAAACAAATGAGATAAACATAATAAAATCGACAATACATAAAAGCGAGTCGCGTGGTCACTCCACTAACACCGCGCCCGGCCTGAAGGTTTTAAATGAAAATAAATAAAAATAATAATTTACTGCAAATAAGTACTGCCGACACTCATTCTTTACAAGATTCCACCAAAAAGAAGAAGTACTCACAATGGTGCACCATGGTGTCGCACACCAAAAACCAGACAACCATACCCTCTCTCTGACGGGGTACACACAAATCAAAATGACTCAGCAAAAACAGGCAAGCCCGCGCGGCGCGCCATGTGTCCACACGATTCGCTGACGACAAAATGCCACTGCTTTAGCGCAGCGTTTTAGAATAAATTCAAACTTGCACTTCTTAGCAACAAATCAGGCTAACGCTCGCAGCGCGCCTGAAACCACAATATTTCTCCAAACCTATAGTACTGCCTCAGCACAGTACCCAAAACGATAGATTTTTTTTGAATGAAAATGTTAATTTTATCATTTACAACCGATACCCTAGTGGAATGCGAAATAGGAACAAACTGAGAAGCACGAAAATAACTCACCAGAACGACGGGTGGAAAGAAGGGGAAAAGGTGGGCCCGGCAGGCTGATCCTCAGCGAAAAGACTACCAGGGACCCCGGAACCAACAGCACCAGCAGCCCTTCACCATGGGACGGTCGACGGCTGGTCACCCCCAGCGAAGAGGGTTAAGGTATAGACTTGGTGGGCAGGAATAGGGATTCCTCTCTCTCAACTTATAAGACTACCACAGTCAGGCCAAAGAGAACGTGGTCTCTCCACTCGTGGGTCCAATCCGAGTGAAGTAAAAACTTTTCCCAAGCGCCAACTGCCGATCAAAGGGAAATAACTCCCAACGACTCAGTGAGCTCT
>JADBJO010007120.1:2500-30000 GCA_016801955.1 Conus betulinus
CTTGGGTTCCATCGCACACCTCCTTCATTTTTAACGATCAAGCAGATAGAGCAGCAAAAAGGGGAGCAAAGAATATATTAGGTAGTATTAAGGTTGACTGTCCTTTGTCACACAAGGAAATTAGTCATATAACCGAAAGCGATTTCTGAGTTCATCAAAACCTCGTCAGCAAACTCTGTCAAACTTTGTGTCGATTAGCCGACCGTTTTTCAGCCTGCTTTTTAGACTTTTATGTAATTCCCTACGAACCAAGTATTGCCAGACTGTTAAGTGTGTATGTCGTGGGGATCTTTCAGTTCAACATGTGATTTTTGATTGTGAACTAACGAAACCCTTTTTGAATGGTGTTATACCAAGTGCTGACACTGGGCATGTTAATGTGTTTGACTTTTTAGATTCGTTGCCAGTTTTTTCTCTTGTTAAATTAACGAGACACACCTTTTGGAAAGTCCATTAAGGAACATTTTATAATCATAATCGTAAGTTAGATTACTTTAGTTATTTTTCTTTCTCTAATTTTTCATAGTTACTGTCCTATAATTCATCTATCCTTTATTTTTGTTCTATGTAACCACATCGTCCTCTTCTCTTCTTTTATGATAATAGTCTAAATTGTAAACACTATGTTATTTAGACGTCTGCAATCGTGACGAGACGTAAAACAGAATTCCTTCCTACACACACACACACACACACACACACACTCTCTACTTCAACAGTCAATGTGATCAAAGAATATCGACGTTTACGTTGAAATTCTTTGGAGCTTTTTAAGCAGGTACATTGGTGCACCGAAAAAAAATTCTTGTGCGTATGTAATTTCTGATCTTACCAAAGACAGACGAATGTGGACGGATATTTCCCACAAGTCTGCTTGTTGATGATTTCGAGAAAGTGTACAGGTTTATGTTCTTATGTCAAGTATTCTATATGCTGCTTCCAAGATAGATTTGCTGTAAGATAAGCTCCCAACAATGTTTTTTTAGTAATGACTCAGTTGAAAGGAAGACATTTTTTCTGAATTTAAGTCATTGTTGAAATGTACATTACATTTTTTTTTTCGGAGGACAGCTGTATCCCATTATTTTTGGTATACTGTGCAAGATTTTTGAGTTCCTTTTCTATACACTTTTCTTCCATGATTAATGCTACGCTTGGAGAGTGTTCTTTTTAAAGTTGTTTCCATCCGTAGGCATGAACCATCGGCGAGCTGAACAAAGACTACATTATTTGAGATTTACCGTGTAGATCATATGTAAAGACTGAACACATGAACGGGGCTATGGCTGATGCTTGAGGCCCGCGCGTTTCTAGGACTTGTTCAGATGAGTATGTGTTTCCGATTCTTATTCGAATTTTTCTATTTTCCATAAAACTATTGATACATTTTATGTGACTTGATGAATCAATGTTCATCAACTTAAGTTAAAGTCGAGAGTGCCACACGAGAGTGAACACATGCTTTGGTTATACCGAAAAATGTTGCAGGTGCTCTATGTGTGCCGTGAAAAACAGTATGTTGCCATGTATGTGTAGTTCTGTCTGTGCGTGATTGCGTCTTCAAGTTACTGAGTAGGCCTTCATACTTAGTGTGTGTGTGTGTGTGTGTGTGTGTGTGTGTGTGTGTGTGTGTGTGCTCGCGCGCGCGCGTGCCTTCGCACGTGTTGGTGGCGGTTCTGGCAAGTATTTGGAATGACTGAGTGGCAAACCAGTCAGAAACAAACTGTAGCAGTTCGACTCTCGCGGCGCATGCTGTTGTTCTTTTCCTTCCGGTGGTGAACCAGTTGCTATATTTATCACAGGCTCTCGTGCGAAGAAGAGACGTCGTCAAGTGACGGTTACTCCCAGTCATCAAACCTAGACGGAGGCACAGTACGTTACTCTCTCTCTCTCTAATTTTGATATGTATACTGTGCAAGAATGTGTAACTGTTACTGGTTTCCATATTAGTGAGAATCAGTGTGTCGCATTTTGTTTGTGTGCATTGCGCTGATTTGCTAATTAGGTTGCATAGCTAGTAAACGTTTTGCTTCGTTTTGTTTTCGTGTCTTCTTTTTAACCTTTCCACCCCCGCCACTGGCTCGTACTTCAAGCACTCTGGCGCACATAACGAACGAGATCGCACTCGCGTAGCGTCAACATTTTGTGACCATCAGACCAACTGACATGTGCGCACTTAGGCCAGTAGACACGATCGAAAGTGGAATGCCAGCTGACGAATAATAAATGTTCAGGACTTAGGATTACATTATGATCTGACGAAATGTCCAAGAAAAGAACGACAAGTGAGATAACTTAACCAGTTGTGGTCTTTCCCTTGAGTCACGTCCCTTGATCCGGCGTTCCGTTCTGTGCGTGTTCTGAATTTTTTGTCGTGTCATTTGAACAATGGAACTGTTACCAACTCTTCATCTTCTTCTTCTTCTGTGTGTGTGTGTGTGTGTGTGTGTGTGCGTGCGTGGGTGCGTGCGTGGGTGCGTGCGTGCGTGCGTGCGTGTGTGTGTGTGTGTGTGTGTGTGTGTGTGTGTGTGTGTGTGTGTGTGTTTTAACGCGCGCGCGTATGTCTCTCTCTCTCTCTCTCTCTCTCTCTCTCTCTCTCTCTCTCTCTCTCTCTCTCTCTCTGTGTGTGTGTGTGTGTGTGTGTGTGTGTGTGTGTGTGTGTGTGTGTGTGTGTGTGTGTGTGTGTGTGTCCCCGCGCGCACGTGCATGTATGTCAGTGATAGTCTGTGTCTCTCAGAGAGAGAGAGAGCGTGTGTGTGTGTGTGTGTTGTGTGAGTGTGTGTGTGTGTGTGTGTGTGTGTGTGTGTGTGTGTGTGTGTGTGTGTGTGTTCGCGCTTGCCTGCTTATTTGCTTGCTTGAGTGTTCGGTTGTATCATGGGCAAAGCGGGTTCATAAATTGTTTCCTTTCTTCTCTGTTCCTTTTCTTTTTTTAAATACTAACCCAAGTAAATCTTTCGTTTTAGATTTCGTAATCTCTCTCTCTCTCTCTCTCTCTCTCTCTCTCTCTCTCTCTCTCTCTCTCTCTGTGTGTGTGTGTGTGTGTGTGTGTGTGTGTGTGTGTGAAATACATATAAAAGAATAAAGGACTTTTGAATATGTAATTTGTAGATTAAGGGAATCGATTTCCACGAATAATTTCTTAAAAAGGATTAAAATTGGTGGGACTGGGGTAGGGCGGGCCGGAGGTGTGGACGTGTAAAAAGTCGAAGCATCCTCAAATCTGCCTTAGAGCATCAAACTTTGCTTAAATGAAGGGGCTGGTTTTTGAAATGGCATGTTCAAAGTTTGAATTTTTTCAAATTACATTGAGCATTCGAGCTTACCATTTGCCTTTTGGCGTTTTGAAATGCACATGTGAGTGCGTGTGCGTGCGCGCGTTTGTGTATGTGTGTGTGTGTGTGTGTCTCTCTCTCTCTCTCTCTCTCTCTCTCTCTCTGTGAAGAGTGTTACCGAGCTGAGACTGAGAGAGAGAGAGAGAGAGAGAGAGAGAGAGAGAGAGAGAGAGAGAGAGAGAGAGAGAGAGAGAGGGGGAAGGGGCGATTGGGAAGGGAAGGGCGAGTACCCGATTCATAAATGTCTTCGTCCCCACCCCACCTCACCCCACCCACCCTCCTACAATACGCAGGGAGATTCCTGATCGGTCACAGTCTATCTGTCATCAGCAGCACCCGGCAAATGGCCGAGTGGCGTGACGAGATGGAGGACACCCCCACTTCAGCCACCCGTGTACCTGGCTGTACGAGACTCGCCAAGAAAACATGGACCGCAACCAGTACCCGCTCCCCGACGAGTCCGCAAGTGGATGATGTTTTATGACGTCAGCCAGGTGAATCAGGCCTGGTCGCGTGCCAAGGAGCTGTACAGATCGGGACAGCGTCCAGACGTGCGCAGCATGAAAGTCAGCACCGCCATGTCGGTGGAGGGACAACGGTCCGATCAGAGCGTGGTGATTTTTTACTGCGGGCCTGCTTCGGACGAAGCTAAAATGCTGACGATTGGTCGGGATCTGGCGAGGAAAAAATGGACTACAGACAACGGCACATAGCTTACAAGACTGACCTGCAGACGATTCAAGGCATTCGGGGGAGTATTTACAAAATCAGTCTGTGAGAATAGAGGTTCATGGGCCGAAAAAGTATTATAACTTTATGTACTTTCTGTCCCCATCATGGCCCACAACCTTGAACCCTTATCGGATTGATTTGGGTTTTTCAACATACTGACATGGCTTTATGATTTTCGCTTTCTACAAATGACAAGATGTACTGGATGTGGCTCGAGGTTGTATGTGACATTTTAATAAAGGTTGTTTGATGTTCATACAGGAAAATACTACACGCATAGGGATCCATTTCTCTGTGTGCATATTTTTCTGTTCTCCTCTCCTCCTCCTCCCCCCCCCCCCCCTCTCTCTCTCTCTCTCTCTCTCTCTCTCTCTCTGTGTGTGTGTGTGTGTGTGTGTGTGTGTGTGTGTGTGTGTGTGTGTGTGTGTGCGCGTGAAGGCTCGCGCGGGTACGTGCGTGCGTGTGTGTGCTTCACCCCCCCCCCCCCCCCCCCCCCGCCCCCTTTTAATCAGAAAAAAAAAAGAGGAAATATCTTGATGTACATTGACGTAGTATGACGTTCGTCCACTCTGACACTGTTCAGGGACGGACACACACACACACACACACACACACACACACACACACACGCGCGCGCGCGCGCGCGCGTACGTAGGCACACACGCACGCACGCACGCACACGCTCGCACACACACACACACACACACACACACAAAATCTTTCATGGTAATACATGTTCATACATGTCAACATCACTGTTATAAATATGCCCATGCATGTCAACCCCATCTAAACAATTTTCTCATACCATACATGTTTTAATGACAGAGGAATTGTTTGTCCGCACTTGTTTTCCGCTCTACTTATAGCATGTGAAGCTCCATGCAAAAGAGTGTTCACGCATGTCAGTCTTAACACACTGCTTACACAAACCTACCTCACCAGGCAAACCTGTGTGTAATGCAATATCAGCCTCGAGCATGGTAACCATGTGGTCATACACATCATTCTCACCCGGTAGCCTTGTGTGATTCCATATCAATTTCACCTAATATCACTGTGTTGATATAAATCATACTCTCCTCGAAATAATGCCTCTTTATATGTCTGCCTGACCTGACAACAACAATGCCTCTTTATATGTCTACTCTACCTGGCAACAGTGTTGTCATGGAAATCATGTTTCCTGTCACCTGACCTCCAGTTATGATAAAGGCGGTTCACCTGATAACACAATAATGTAGAAGTCCAGACCAGACATCATGTTGACTGCTTGCCAGATGTCCCTAAAAACGAGAGAGGTGTTCACCCGACAGAATCAGTTGTAATCTTACTTAGCTGAGAGATATTCGTACAAATCACACACAGACGTTCAGTTGTTATCTTAGCAGGCTGAGAGGTGTTCGTATAAATGATACAACAAAAGTTCAGATTACATATTCAGTTGTTCTCTCACTTGACTTGAGAGGTTTTCATACAAATCACACAGACGTTCAGAATACACATTAGTTGTTATCTCACCCGATTGATTATACAAATCGCACTTATGGTTTACAATACACACACACACACATATATATATATATAGAGAGAGAGAGAGAGAGAGAGAGAGAGAAACAATAAGTTGTCAACACCACCCACGGAGTTCATTTTTTAATCCAAGCTTTCGCCAAAAGGCTTCTTCTGGAACCGATGCTACTTACATCTAATAGATAATAAATTCCAAGGATAAGTAGCCGAGCACCATTCCAGCAACTTACAGAGCAGCTTGGTGTTGCAACGACTGCAAGAAATGTTCAATAATAAAACAAAACTTATTCTTATGTTTTTGCTTTAAGAAATAGAGGGAGATAAGCATTTATATCTGCAGTGGTAGTTAATTCCGCTTAACTAACAGTATGTGCTTGAGAGGTGAATGGGAAATAATAAATGTTTCTCACAAGGAGCGTTCAGTAAGCTTATAGTTTCCATGGGGAAGACAATCTCCAATGGGGAAGAAAACTCACTAACATATAACTCCTGGTCAGATACCAGTATTTAGAAAACATATAACTCCTGGTCAGATACCGGTATTATGGGAAGAAAACTCACTAACATATAACTCCTGGTCAGATACCGGTATTTAGAAAAACATATAACTCCTGGTCAGATACCGGTATTTAGAAACTTGGTCGTTTGTCCACAGTGACCGCGGAAGGTTGTAACTTAAATCCTCTGTTTTTTTTGGTTTTAGGAAGAAAGCTATCCCAGAAAAAAGGCTGGTGTGTAATACCGTAGTATCTTTGTTGAGTTTAAAAAAAAAAAACCCCAAAGGTGCCACCTAAGAAGCAAAAGAAAATCATGAAAGAGCAAAACAAGCTACATTTTCTTGTGAAAAGTAGAAAATATAAAAGATAACCTCTATATTGAATTATAAACAAAGCCTTCTCTTATGTCCTCGATCGAAAAAATCGGGGGAGATAAGCTTTCATATCTGCAGTGGTAGATAAGTCTGCCTAACTAACAGTATGTGCTTGAGAGGGTGAATGGGGAATAATAAACGCTATATATAATATACACACAGTTGTTATCTTACCTGATTGAAAAGTGTTGAGACAAATCGTTAAGACAGGATGTTAAGAACACACGCTCAGTTGTTGTCCTACCTGGCTGTGAGGCATTTGCACTCAATGTCTGATATCGGAGGGCCGGGCCCCCCTGTCCACAAGGCTTGCCACCAATTGAGTGGCTGTTGCAGGTGTTGCTTTCATGTGTCTGGTCACCTTTCAAGCCCTTTCTTAACATCTGATCCCTCTTTTCGCACAGACGATGATAAGGCTTCCACCTGTTTCCATGCACGGCACCGTTCTTTCAGAACCCATGTCGTATCATCCAGTTTTCTCTTCACTGGATGCAATACATGGCACGATTTAGGTGGATCTTTCATGTTTCCTGAGGTGCTGTGTTTGATCTTACTGAATGGAGCTCATCACTGAAGCGATCTCTTTGTTGTTTTTGACAGAGTGGTGCCTTATTTTCACGCGCTGGCGAGCCAGGCTGGCCTCAAGCGAAACTCAAGACAGGATCTGCTGTTCTTCTACCATGTAGAGTTTCCGGATAAAACACACACACACACACACTGACACACTCACACGCGCGCGCGCGCACGCGCGCACACACACACATATCCAACAGTCCCAGTCGTTCAGCCAGCTAAAACGATACCTTTCTACTAGTGATAATCCAGTTCCACCACATTACTATATGGCAATAGGGAAGCACAAGTCATCATTGTCGTATGCGTCTTGGTATGAGCAATTTGAATTTTGACCTATATACCCGGCACCTAACAAACAGCCCTTCTTGCGCTTGTCGATATCCACAAGAAACATCCGAACACATCCTACTTCACTGTCCACTTCACAACCAACACCGAGCAAATACTATCTCAAACCCTCCACCAAATCAGATGTCTATCCGAATCTCTCTGCATGGAAACAATTCCTTTAATGTAGAAACAAATGCTAAGATATTTGAAATGGTTCAAAGGTTTATTCTTCTTACGAAGCGTTTTGAAAACTAAACCAGCAGCCTCAAGGTTTACTGTTTCCTAGGCATACTTATATTTCACCTCTTCAATTAACGATGCTTTCATCTATATCAACCTAGTTATGGATGTCAGAGGGGCTGGAGCGTTTACATCAGCGTTTACATCAGTGTCCTGATTATGTCTTTATCGATGTACATGAATATGATATCTGTTTGATTACTGTACACTGCAGACGACCAGTGTTGCACACATTCTGTCGTGTGCCAGACTGCCTTAGGCAGCCACACCAAAACAGGCAAAACCCTGTCACCGTTTTTCTCTTATTTGTGGATTTTCCATAGTTTCATTTTTAATTCTAAATGCCAATTCTAAATGTTGGCTCTTCTTTTGTTTACAAGTATAGCACTTTACTATACTTTTATTGTTATCTCTTTTGTCATGTTTAAATTTGTCTGTTATGGTAATATGTTGTATTATAGGCCGCCATCAGTCACATGTTTACTCTGCAAGTCTCACTGCCAGGGATGAATATAAGAGTCCTCTTTGAATGACTGTACTACCTATGTGTATAGAAGGCAGACTGAAGGCTATTTTTTTGCCGCTTTTTTTGTCGCGAAGTTATTATCATGTATTTAGTTTTTTGTCGTTTCAAAGACATGTGGTTCAGCTCAGTCCAAATCAATTAAGTTATTAACATTGTTCTGCAGAGTCGTGGATAATTGCTTCGGAGAGAGAGAGAGAGAGAGAGAGAGAGAGAGAGAGAGAGAGAGAAGAGAGAAAGAGAGAGAGAGAGAGAGAGAGAGAGTAATTTCCTGTCCTTTCTTTGAGAGAGAGAGAGAGAGAGAGAGAGAGAGAGAGAGAGAGAGAGAGAGAATACAAACACAAACAGCACAACTATATACACGGCTGCCACTTTTTTTTTAATGTTACAGTTAACATACGTAATAACATACGTAGCACAGCTTTACATATGGTTGTCGGTATTCTTTTTTTCAGACGTGGCAGATAATAACATGGGATACATACAAACATATACAGTACAACTTTACTTATGGCTGTTAACATTCATTTTCAAATGTAACAAGTAATATATTTACAAACAAACACACATCGCACAACTTTACAGATAGCTGTCGACATTCTTCTCCAGACGTTACAATTAATAAAAACCAACAAAAAACACATGACACAGCTTTACAGATAGCTCTTTATGTTCTTTTTTTTTTCTTTTTTCAGACATCACAAATAACATACAATTACACTTTCAGTTTCATAAAGGAGATGTCCTTGCGTGCGGACTAGTCCATATACGCTACACTACAATTGCGGAGTGTAGAAACCTCACTGCATGGGATTCACAGCGGCTGTAGGAGCTCTGCAGGCGTTCTGAATAATGGCCTGTACTATTTCCTGCATCCATCGTCAAGCATGTGCGCGCTCGCGTGTAGGTGAACGTGTGTGCGACTGTGAGTGCATGAGTGCGTGTTGTGTGTTGATGTTGGTGGTGGTAGTGGTGTGTGTGTGTGTGTGTGTGTGTGTGTGTGTGTGTGTGTGTGTGTGTGTGTGTGTGTGTGTGCGTGTGTGTGTGTGTGTGTGTGTGTGTGTGTGTGTGTGTGTGTGTGTGTTCAAAACGCAGATAGACCTCATATAAAATATAGAATGCACTAACCATAGATATTGTTTGTCTAAAGGGCTGTCCTTGTAAAACATGCTCTTCGTTTGTTT
The DNA here is from genome assembly GCA_016801955.1 of Conus betulinus. Lineage (NCBI taxonomy): Eukaryota > Metazoa > Mollusca > Gastropoda > Neogastropoda > Conidae > Conus > Conus betulinus. The sequence continues at coordinate 11,819 of JADBJO010007120.1, forward strand.
ATAGATACATATTCATGCGTTCAAATGAATTTTAAGTTAAATTTCCACACACAAAATGAATTGAAACAGTCGTAGAACACATTGACAACTGAAAGCAACAGATGAAACTACTGTGATCCAGACTAAGCCAGGTAGTACACTGGATTTGAGTGTATTCATGATTTTTTCCAGACAGCTCTTTGAATTTGATTATATTCATGACCTTTGGGGTCAGTCAATCCGAAAGTGGCCAAAACATTTTAATGGCTCTATCTTGGGACTTAGGAATTTTGCATACATAAAAAGAAATACTAATCAAATGTATATATGTGATCTTTAAGCCATCAATTATAGTATAACAGAAGTTCAGTAGCATTTACGTTTTAAATCATCTTGATTTATGTTGGTTGTACAAGAAACACGGGCTGTATAATTTTGTATTTGTCTATGTACGGCATTTTCCCTTTGTTTCCTGCACTTTGTAAGATACAAAACAAAGGCATTTTGAATGTACTCCGCTAATAATCTCTTGTATTGTATTCTCAAGGATTACATATTTCATGAGGTAATTTACACAATTTGTAGATAGCCATCTGCTGATATAGCATCTCTGATTACTGGTGGTGTCGACAGAAAATATTGTCTCTAATTACAGGTGGTATCGATTGACTGTGTGGTCTCTCTGGGTATCTATATGATATGGTTTCACCCAAGTAAGTCAGGACAGGACAGAGAGAAATGAGAATGTCCAAAGATTTTGAAAACAATTTTTGTATTTGCATCCATTGTGAAAAAAATGGTGCCGAACAAAAGTTTGATTCGTGAAGACAGAACTATCCCCACTTCCTTAAGAAAAGCAGGCTGCGCATCACACACACACACACACACACACACACACACACACACACACACACACACACACTGTGTGAGTGGAAGAGTCGCCTATCAACATGTTCCGTGGATTTTTCATTGTCACTGCCGCGTCCATCATCTGACCGCTTCCATGTGACGTCAGAAACTGTTCCGTTCTTCATTCTCAACACAGCAAAAGCTGAAACGTTTGCGCATAGCGCTTATCTAATCCTTCGGTTTCAAAGGAATCGAAGAAAAAGCATCAAATCAGCTCTGTTTGAATGAAAATGATGTTTTACATAACATCTTAGGGGGGATAGCTGCGTTTTTTTTGTCGATGGGTGTTTGTGAACAAAGTAATGATTCCAATTGTGTGCAAACATCGCAGATAATAACTATCCGGAGAGACCATGCTGGCACACGTTGTTTCAGTATATTTCTGATCGATTTGGGGCCAAACCCGCCCTGCATTATGAAGACTATTTGGAACAAATCTAGTCTGCAAGGGGTGAGTTACTGAGGCGCAATCCAGCATGCTTAGATAAATTTAGTACCGGTTGAACTATTTCTGTCGCAATCTTGAAATTGTCAACTTTGAACCCCACTAGCTGTTTGTGTCCATGTTGATCAGCTCACACCTGGACTGTTTTTGGATAGTAATTTGAGTGTGGGGTTACAGCAATGTGTGTGACCATCCTGGGTACCTACTAATCGGGGTGTGACGTGTCCCTTAGTTCATGATTTTAAGATGGGTTGCATTTGTGTTTGTCACCGTGAGGGATATCTGTTCATCGGGTCTGAGGTGTACTTTATGGGTTGAAATCATGAACTCTGTAATTGCTCACTGTTCCTCATAGGCAATTATTCATGTCATTGGATATACGTCATTTAACTAACGGACTAATTTACATGACGATGGTAACACATTTATCAATGGTGCGGTATGATTTTATGCATGTGTTTTTTGTTTCGGTTTGGTTTGAGTCGGTTTTAAAGTATCTCATGCCCCTAATTAAAATGTATCAGGATCAAAAAGTGAGTGTGGACTGTTCCTCCTACAGCTCTATTACTTGCTTTTTGTTGCTTTGTTTCTAAATGACAAACAAGGATGTGACGCTGTGTAACTGCTTTTATAGTACACTTTCATTCATATATTACAGGCCTGCATCAACCAGCCACAAGTGATACAGACAGCGGCAGTTTTGCCCGAAGAAAACGATCGGCAGCCACAGCAACACATCCATTAAGTATATAAAGTTGACCGTCTGGTTCTGGTATTCCCACTGTAAGTCATAGCACAAATTCCTCTGCTCAGAGGCATACAGTCCAACACATTTCATTTATGCCTCTGGAGAGCTTGAAGCCCACCCCTCATCCCCATGCCTCAAACCTATAATTCTAAACGTCTCTGCAAAATGTAATTCTCCATTTCTTGGAATCTGCTTAATGGTCATCATAAAAATACAGTCGTCCAGTTTTCTCCACTACAGCTCCGTGACGCCAAACATGAAAGCAGAGGAGTAAAGCAACAATGGCTTAGGACCAGACTCCGTGTGCAGAGACATGTCCTTCAAACCACAAACAATTCTGTGACTATGATGAATCTGCAGTCACAATCCACCTGTTCTAATACATAATTCTGGAAAGCATTATAAGCAGCCAGCTATTCAAGATCACACACGATCTCACGGCCAAGGCAAAATTGACTCCTCTTCTTTCCCTCAGTCTGAACCTCCCTCAAAATGTTGCGATGTCTTCGTTGGCAAAATTAAGAACGTACGTAATGATAATTCTCAGTGTGTGAATCACCAAACATTCAACATAGTTCCACCTCTGTCATTCCTTTGTCAAACTCTGCCAAAAGAATCTGTATCTGAATCAATGTTTAGACTATGATGAAGAAACTGTCGTGAAAACTCGTTAAATAGAACCTCTACCTTCTTCACTGGTTTCTGAGTTTATGAATGATCTGATGCCATGTTTTCTTTCAATAGTGGATGATTCCCCTACTCTCTCTTTTCATTTCCATGTTAGTTTAAAATTTGGAATGGTTAAACCTCTTTTGAAAAAAAAACTGACTTTAGATGCTTAAACCTCAAAAGCTATAGACCTGTTTAAGATTCACCTTCCCTCTGTATGATGTTTGAGAATAAAGTATTATTTCATTTAAAAAAAAAAGTATTATTCGCCAAAATAACTTACTCTGCTCTTAACAATTTGCCATCGCCGCGGTCATGGCACTGAGACAACACTTTTGACAGTAGTCAGTGATTTGCTTATTTCCCTTGACGGTGGTCATAATTATATTCTCTCTGTTTTCTCTGCTGGACCTACCTGCTGCATTAGACGCTAAAGATCACATTGCTGTCAGTTCTCGTCTCCACTTCACTTTTGGTGTTTCTGGTACTGCACTCTTTTGATTCATTTCTTATCTCTCTGGTCCTTCTCACATTGTTTTCCATGGATGGTTGTGCCTTTTCTTTTGCATATTTGCTGCTAGGAAATCCAAAGAGATCTGTTTTCATTTCTGACATTGTCTCCCAGCACACTCTGTCTCACCATAGTTTTTCTTACGGTAGCCCCCTCTGTAAGGCTGGTGAATTGTTCCAGCTGTCATTCACCATTCAGACTACACAAGCATGTATTTCTGATATTAAAGCTTCCATGGTACACAACAAGCTCCAATTGAATACTGACAAGGCAGCAGACCTTTACAAATTTTTGGTAAAAGCTAGCAAATGGTAAAAATCTTTGGATGTCTTCTAGAATTTTAAGCGTTGGCGAGTTCTGAAGGCAAGCTACAATATCAGAATCTGGACCAATAACGTTTTTGAGACTTAGTGACTTCATGAAAGAACTTGTGCTTGCGCCGCTTCAGTTGTGTGTCATACTGGCTGGAAGACCTGTAAGAAACTCTTCAAATGTTCTTGTTCATTAATATCCTATTATATACATCCATTTAGACTGGTCCTCCATGAGTTTATGTCACACATACACATTCTCTCTCTCTCTGTCTCTGTCTCTCTCTCTCTTACGCACGTGTTGCACGCTAACACACACACACACACACACACACACACACACATGCACGCGCACATACACTCACACATGCATGCACGCACGCACTCACGCACACACACGCACACACACACGCGCGCGCGTGCGCACGCACGCGCGTGCGCACGCGCACGCACACACACACGCACACACACACACACACACACACACACACACACACACACACACACACACACACACACACACGCATACACACACACACACACACACACACACACACACACACACACACACACACACACACATACACACACGCACATACACAGAGATGTCGGTCGCTCTGACCTACACCATTCAAAGTTCAGATGAAAAGTGGTCATTACTATTTGAGACCGTAACAAATGACTGATCAGTACGTGGTGGTGGACATTTTGTTCTGAGAGCTAGAACATAAATGTTGGTACAAATGTCAGCAGAAACACTGGCCGTCCTTGTGGCTCACTAATTTCAAATGCACATTTATTAATGTCAGCAAATGAAAAAAAAACAAAACAAAAAAAAAAACCCCAGCCAGCCAAACACTGACGGGTCATTGAGATGATGTCAAGATTGGATTTATTAGAGAAATGTAACCTTTGACCGAAGATATGTGCAAAAAAATGCAACATCCACGATATAAAACAAATCGTTATGAATTAAAAGAAAAAGTTGCATACATTGAAACAGTGAGCAGTTATCCAAGTCACAGATTCTAAGGGAAACAAATTTTTGAACACGCAGACAAGACCTCCTGATCACCTCCCTTGTTTATCAAGTTCGAAAGTGGCTCTAAGCAAAGGGAGGTAGCCAAGACGTTCATGAGAAACATGTTAAGGAATATTTCTCCAGAAGAAATTCAATCAAAATCACATACTTGTGAGATACATTCATTATGTGCTTTCAAGGTAATTAAGTTGCAGATTACGTATGTTTCACGCAAGGCATTAAAACTTGTTTTTTCAGAAAGTAGTAAAATAAGGTTAAACGAACCACTGGAATCTTATATATAGAAAGTTATAGATCATGTCAATGCCTAGCTCAGATCAGTTTAATAATTTAGTCAGGTTATGAAAAGGTGAAGGTTCAGGAGCAGGTATGTCCCTTGATATCTTAATGGAGTGTCCTGCGCGTGCCTGTACCCATCGTCAACACAGCGCAGGCCCCCAAGGGTGGTACAGGACTGCTCAAAAGGCAGGTGGAGACAGTGCTTCTCTGGGTCCTCCCCAGCACCTTCGGGTGTTTCTTTTTCTTCTTTGCCTTAATTAGGCTGACCCTGAAGAAAGGTTCAGTGACGGTGAGGAAAGACCCACTGACCACAGGGAAAGTCCTGTTGACAGTGGGAAAGACTACAACTTTGGATTCTCTCTTGAGGGCACATAAGACCGTATGGCGAAAGCTTGGCTGTGTCTGGAGTGGCACTGTCTTCATCTGTCCGTGGGCAGGGGTGGTTGGGTCTGTGGGGTGTGCTCGACAGCTGGGGGGGTGGTTTTTTCGCCCGGTGGGCTCTGCAGTCATGAAATACGGGCTGGTACACTCATGGGGATGCTACTTTAAGGCTGTTATGAGTTGCATCCTGTAGTCTGATTTACCTCTGTTCAGGAGCAGTTATGTCCCTTGATATCTTAATGGAGTGTCCTGCGCGTGCCTGTACCCATCGTCAACACAGCGCACGCCTCCAAGGGTGGTACAGGACTGCTCAAAGGCAGGTGGAGACAGTGCTTCTCTGGGTCCTCCCAAGCACCTTCGGGTGTTTCTTTTTCTTCTTGTTTTTCAGAAAGTAGTAAATTAAGTTAGGTTAAACGAACCACTGGAATCTTAATAGAAAGTTATAGATCATGTCGATGCCTAGCTCAGATCAAGTTTAATAATTTAGTCAGGTTATGAAAAGGTGAAGGTTGGGTCAAAACTCAAATCTCAGTCAGATCACGAAGTTACTCTATCCACTTCCCTTTGACAATATCAGCTGTACTCTGTACTCTATCCACCTCCCTTTGACAATATCAGCTGTACTCTGTACTCTCTATCCACCTCCCTCTGACAATATCAGCTGTACTCTGTACTCTGTCCACCTCTCTTTGACAATATCAGCTTTACATATATATGTATTTTGTCCATCACTTGTATTAAAATCAGCTACACACTGTTCTCTCTCCATCACAATGTTAGCTGTACAATGTATTCTGTCCGTCACATATCACAAGTTTAACATACTCAAGTTCAACATACTCACCGAGGCTGGGGTCGTTTGTCAGGCTGATCAAGAAGATTAAGCACAAGTCCAGAGAGTTCGGGTTGTAAGGGACAGCATGTTGATTCGCTCTGGAAAATATGCACAGCAAAGAGCGGCTAGGTCCATAATGCAGGTCAACCGATGGTGACAAAATGGTCATACAAAGACACAACTCACCATCGTCCATTGCCCCCTAACCGATTTACAGACCACTTCTGAGTGTCAGTGTAAGAAACGAGAAATAAGGAAGCTTTTTGAGGTTGATTGTATGTTAAATACTTAGAAAAAAAAAAAAAGTTACAGATCTCCTAGTGAATAAATCTGAAGGCACCTTACAGACACTACTGAGTTGGTTTTGTCGATTACAGAGCAGTGCGATTGGTGGAGACAGCTTTTCGAGTTGATGTAATTGTGAAAACCATCAAAACAACACATCAGAAATGTTTTCTTTCACATGTCAATAAATGCGATCTACCCCACCCCAAGCAATCTGAATTTAGAGAGAATCGTTCCTGTTCATCTGGACTCACCAAGTTAGCTGAGGATGGCTTTTTGACATCAACAAACACATTTTCTGGAGTACTTTTTGTTCAGTTCGCTAAGAATTTGACGTCATTATGAAATAACGTTTGCTAGAAAAAAAAAAGCTTTTCATCCACCTTGTTTTTCGAATCTCTAAAACTGATTTTTATTCTATCTTTCTGGAAAAAAACAAACAAAACAAAAAAAAAAATAAAATAAACAACAGCATTTTCAAATGTCCGTCTGTTTGATTTAATCTCCAACGTGTTTGGTGTATCACAAGGCTCGAAGCTGAGCCATCGGCTGAACTCATTCTTTTTTATAAATGATCGACTTTTAGCCTGAAAAGTAACTGTGAAACGTTTGCTGATTAAATAGTTATTGACATAAGTAACGTGGATTATCGACAGGTTAACCTTAACACGTAAGAAAATATCGACCGTCCGGATAAACGGACACAACTCAATTATATAGAGCTCCATCCTCATCACACTTTATTCATGGTCATTACAGCATGGCAATAACATCAGAACTGAATCTAAAATTTGCCAGTCCATTATACTGGCAACCAAAGCACTGAAGATGTTTCCAGCCACGATGTGTTAGGAATAACAATTAACTACAATCTGTCTTGTTTGAAATGTTCAGAAATTCTGTCCAGAAATCTTACCATAAAGCTATACAAGCTAACAAAAAAACTTCTATTTTCCAAATATCCGTTTTTTCCTTCTGTATTCAACCAGATATAGACTGCATTCAACCAGATATAGACTATGTCTTCCCAAATACCAGTTTTTTCCTTCTGTATTCAACCGGATATAGACAATGCCTTTCTTAATATCCGTTTTTCCCTTCTGTATTCAACCAGATATAGACTGTATTTAATCAGATATAGACTATGCCTATCCAAATATCCGTTTTTTTTTTTTCCCCTCTGTATTCAACCAGATATAGACTAGGCCTGCACACTCTGGGCTTTAGCTGGCAATAATTTGCTTCAACCGTTGACAAGTAGTCACAGCAGAACTGTCAAAGGAACAATCGATACCTTTTCACTAGTACAGTGTGATTACAAACAGGCAGGTGTCCTTACCCTCAAGACCAAACTGTGAACAATAAAGGACTCATTATGCATTAGACAAAGGTCTAATTATGCATCAGACAAAGGACTTATTATGCATTAGATAAAGGACTCACTATGCATTAGACAAAGGATACATTATGCATTAGACAAAGGATACATTATGCATTAGACAAAAGGACTCATTATGCATTAGATAAACTACGGCAATGCTCCCTTGTCTTCAGTGTTTATCTATGTCTAACGATCTTCAACATTCGCATACATGAATCTCTCCCTTTCCCGAAAAAAAAAGTCTGTACAAATCAAGCGATGCTTATTCCAGTACACTAGCACACGCTTTAGTGCCTCTTGTCCAGTCTTTCCTCTTTGTGTGGCAGCGGCAACTGAAAGTGTCTCATCATTGTCTGTCATATGCCAGAACCCAGAGGACCTCTGGATCATGACGGGCGGGAATCGCTTCAACAAACATCTGTGCTTTGACTACGACAACGGAGAAGTCTCATTATGCATCAAGTCTTCGTTGAAAGATGAGAAAGATACCCGAGTTCTGGCCTTCAGGCCCCACAGTCCATTTTCCCAGGAACACCTCGCCTGGCAATCTCGGTATGTTGTACAGACTAATGTTGCCACATGTCCCTGGCACAAAGAAACGTTCACAATGATGAAGTGAAACTGGCCCTTTTTCATCTCTGTTTGAACTGACTTTGACTCAAAACGTATTCTTTCTGATTATATTAATGTGTGTGTCCGTTATATCATAGAAAAGTGTGCGCACACGCGCCAGTCATTAACACATACAAGAGAGAGAGAGAGAGAGAGAGAGAGAGAGAGAGAGAGAGAGAGAGAGAGAGAGAGAGAGAGAGAGAGAGAGAGAGAGAGAGAGAGAGAGACAGAGAGAGACAGAGAGAGAGAGAGAGAGAGAGAGAGAGAGAGAGAACAAACGAATATCTATTTACAGAGCTCAACGGATAAAACATATTGATTTTTTTTTTGTTTTACATCCAGGTCTTCGGGATCAAGAACGAATAACAAACCAAACCAAACTAAAAAACAAGCTAAACAAAAATAAAAAAAAGTATCATCAGAAGTACATACAACAGAAATAATTAGACTTTGATGTACCAAGGAGTTAGATAGACAGACATGAAGAAGGAGTGGAGAGGGAGGGGGTGGGTGGGAGGGAAATGGAAGAAGAAGAGAGACGAGGGGAGTACAGAGAAGGGGGAAAAGAGGGGACAGGATGATCCGCAGAACATATCAATCGCACAGACACTAAATCAGTACATCTTAATAAAGCGGGATCAGATGATTCGACAGGTTCATCGAGTATGTATAACATTATCTATGAACTCATTAACAATTGGTACGGCTTCATTTTTCTTCAGATAATCTGGGACACGATTCTGTAGCCAGTCTCTAGAATAAGCATGGCTTGATTTGTACAGACGTTTTTTTTTCCCGGGAAAGGGAGATTCAGTGTATGCGAATGTTGTAGATCGTTAGACATAGATAAACACTGAAGGCAAGGGAGCATTGCTGTAGTTTATCTAATGCATAATAATTCCTTTGTCTAATGCATAATGAGGCCTTTGTCTAATGCATAATGAGTCCTTTGTCTAGTGCATAAGGAGTCTTTTGTCTAACGCATAATGTGCCCTTTGTCTAATGCATAATGAGTCCTTTGTCTAATGCATAATGAGTCCTTTGTCTAATGCATAATGTGTCCTTTGTCTAATGCATAATGAGTCCTTTGTCTAACGCATAATGATTCCCTTGTCAAAGGCATAATAAGTCCTTTGTCTAATGCATAATGAGTCCTTTGTCTAATGCATAACGTGTCCTTTGTCTAATGCATAATAAGTCCTTTATCTAATGCATAATGAGTCCTTTGTTAAAGGCATAATAAGTCATTTGTCTAATGCATAACGAGTCCTTTGTCTAATGCATAATGTGTCCTTTGTCTAATGCATAATGAGTTCTTTATTGTTCACAGTTTGGTCTTGAGGGGAAGGACACCTGCCTATTTGAAATCACATTGTACTAGTAAACGTTCATCGATTGTTACTTTGACAGTTCTGCTGTGACTACTTGTCAACAGTTGAAGCACATTATTGCCAGCTAAAGCCCAGAGTGTGCAGGCAGAGTCTATATCTGGTTGAATACAGAGGGGGGGGGGAAAACGGATATTTAGAGAGGCATAGTCTATATCTGGTTCAATACAGTTTATATCTGGTTGAATACAGACAGGAAAAACGGATATTTGAAGAGAAAAAAAAGTTTTTTTGCTTGTATAGCTTTATGGTAAGATTTCTGGACATTATTTTTGAACATTTCAAACAAGACATTTTATAGTTAATTCTTATTCCTAACACATCGTGGCTGGAAACATCTTCAGTGCCTGGTTGCCAGTATAATGGATTGGCAAATCCTACATTCAGTTCTGATGTTATTACCATGCTGTAAGGATCATGAATATAGTGTCACGAGGACATGGTCTATATAATTCAGTTGTGTCCGTTTAACCAGACGGTCAATATTTTCTTGCATGTTAAGGATAACTTATCGAGAATCCACGTTACTGACGTCAATAACTATTTCATCATCAATCGTTTTCACAATTAATTTTCAGGCTTCAAGTCGATCATTTATAAAAACAATGAGTTCAACCAATGGCTCAACGCCGAGCCTTGTGATACACCAAACATGTTGGGGATTAAGTCAGACAGACAGGCATTTGAAAATACTGGTTGTTGCTTTGTCAGAAAGAAAGGATGAAATCTGTTTTAGAGATTCGAAACACAAGGTTGATTAAAAGCTTTTTTTTTTCAAGCAAACGTTCTTTGATAATGACGTCAAATTCTCTAGCGAAATCAGCAAAAAGTATCCCAGAAAATGTTTGTGTTGATGTCAAAAAGCCATCCTCAGCTAACTTGGTGAGTCCAGATGGACAGGAACGATTCTCTCTAAATTCAGATTGCCGTTATAGGACGACGACCACGACTGGACTTGACGACGGGTTCATGGACTAGTAAACGTTACCTAGACAATTTGTGAGCCATTCTTGCCCACCATTAGGAAAGAAGAAAACCGCTTAATGCATATCAGTTGGAGAGGACGGGCACTCTGGCTGGAACGACAGGCTGGGAGGGGGGGGGGGGGGGGGGGGGGGGGGGGGGGATGTTGAGAGGAAGAGAAAACGATTCAAACTGAACCATTGCCATTTCTTTCTCCTTCAGCACCAGTGGAATAACAGCTTCCTCTCTTTTTTTCTTTCATTACGAAGTAGTGCTAGAGTGTTTGAAAAGCCTCGACTAGTCAACAGTGTAGGATATTTTGAACAATTTCAGGAAGAGCTACACAATACGGATGTATTGGAACATGCCACACAGCAATGGCCAGACTTCAGTTGGATCGTCCATTACTTGACAATCGCCAGCATCTACATCAACCCATTCTTCGACTTCCCCTTGGAATGCTGTGAATTCCCAATCCCTGTCTTCATGCAGAATAACGGTGCCATCTGAAATATGTAAAAAGACGAAAAATTGTTTCCTTAGGACAAGAACTTGTGTATCTGCTGATGGCTGGTCTGGCATGGAGGCGTGTGAGGCTATTTTCGGCATCCTCGTGCAGCTGTCTTCAATGAACTATAGCGTGATGATGTGAACTGAGCTTGACCTGACCTTGGCCTGAACTCTGACATTATCTAACAGATCAGATGTAACTTGGTGATCTGACTGAGAATTGAGTTTTGACCCAACCTTGACCTGTTCATAACCTGACTAAATTATTAAACTTGATCTGAGGTAGGCATGGACATGATCTATAACTTTCTATCAAGATTCCAGTGGCTCGTTTGACCTTATTTTACTACTTTCTGAAAAAAAAGTTTCAATGCCTTGCGTGAAACATACATAATCTGCAACTTATTTACCTTGAAAGCACATAATGAATATATCTCCCATGTCTGTGATTTTGATTGAATTTCTTCTGGAGAAGTCTTCCTTAACATGTTTCTCATGAACGTCTTGGCTACCTCCCTTTGCTTAGAGCCACTTTCGAACTTGATAAACAAGGGAGGTTATCAGGAGGTCTTGTCTGCTTGTTCAAAAATTTGTTTCCCTTAGAATCTGTGACTTGGATAACTGCTCACTGTTTCAACGTATGCAACTTTTCCTTTTAATTCATAACGATGTTGTATTTTTTTTTGTGCATATATTCGGTCAAAGGTTACATTTCTCTAATAAATCCAGTCTTGACATCATCTCAATGACCCGTCAGTGTTTAGCTGGCTGTTTTTTTTTTCATTTGCTGATATTGATAAATGTGCATTTGAATTTGTGAGCCACAGGGCGGCCAGTGTTTCTGCTGACATTTGTACTAACATTTATGTTCTAGCTCTCATAACAAAATGTCCACCACCACGTACTGATCAGTCATTTGTCACTGTCTCAAATAGTGACCACTTTTCATCTGAACTTTGAATGGTGCGTGCGTGAGTGTGTGCATGCGAGCGTGCGTGCGTGCGTGCGCGCTCGTGTGTTAGTGTGTGTGTACGTGTGTGTGTGTGTGAGTGAGTACGTGCATGCGTGTGTACGTGTGTGTGTGCGCGTGCATGTGTGTGTGTGTGTGTATGTGTGTGTGTGTGTGTGTGTGTGTGTGTGTGTGTGTTACCGTGCAACGCGTGCGTAGAGAGAGAGAGAGAGAGAGAGAGAGAGAGAGAGAGAGAGAGAGAGAGAGAGAGAGAGAGAGAGAGAGAGAGAGTATGTGTGACATAAACTCATGGAGGACCGGGCTAAATGGATGTATATGACGGAACATTAATGAAGAAAAACATTTGAAGAGTCTCTTACAGGTCTTCCAGCCAATATGACACACAACTGAAGCGGCACAAGCGAAATTTCTTTCATAAAGCCAGCAAGTCTCAAAAATGTTATCGGTCCAGATTCTGATATTTACTAGCTTTTACCAAAATTTTGTAAAGGTGTGCTGCTTTGTCAGTATTCAGCAGCAGGAGCTTGTTGTGTACCATGGAAGCTTTAATATCAGAAATACATGCTTGTGTAGTCTGAATGGTGAATGACAGCTGGAACAATTCACCAGCCTTACAGAAGGGGCTACCATAAGAGAAACTATGGTGAGACAGAGTGTGCTGGGAGACAATGTCAGAAATGAAAACAGATCCCTTTGGATTTCCTAGCAGCAAATATGCAGGAGAAAAGGCACAACCATCCATGAAAACAATGTGAGAAGGACCAGAGAGATAAGAAATGACTCAAAAGAGTGCAGTACCAGAAACACCAAAAGTGAAGTGGAGACAAGAATTGACAGCAATGTGATCTTTAGCGTCTAATGCAGCAGGTAGGTCCAGCAGAGAAAAGAGAGAATATAATTATGACCACCGTCAAGGGAAATAAGCAAATCACTGACTACTGTCAAAAGTGTTGTCTCAGTGCCATGACCGGGGCGATGGCAAATTGTTAAGAGCAGAGTAAGTTATTTTGGCGAATATTATTTTTAAAAAAATCAAATAATACTTTGTTCTCTCAACATCGTACAGAGAGGGAAGGTGAATCTTAAAACAGGTCTATAGCTTTTGAGGTTTAAGCATCTAAAGTCAGTTTTTTTTTTCAAAAGAGGTTTAACCATTCCAAATTTTAAACTAACATGGAAATGAAAAGAGAAGTAGGGGAATCATCCACTATTGAAAGAAAACATGGCATCAGATCATCCATAAACTCAGAAACCAGTGAAGAAGGTAGAGGTTCTATTTAACGAGTTTTCACGACAGTTTCTTCATCATAGTCTAAACATTGATTCAGATACAGATTCTTTTGGCAGAGTTTGACAAAGGAATGACAGAGGTGGAACTATGTTGAATGTTTGGTGATTCACACACTGAGAGTTATCATAACGTACGTTCTTAATTTTGCCAACGAAGACATCGCAACATTTTGAGGGAGGTTCAGACTGAGGGAAAGAAGAGGAGTCAATTTTGCCTTGGCCGTGAGATCGTGTGTGATCTTGAATAGCTGGCTGCTTATAATGCTTTCCAGAATTATGTATTAGAACAGGTGGATTGTGACTGCAGATTCATCATAGTCACAGAATTGTTTGTGTGGTTTGAAGGACATGTCTCTGCACACGGAGTCTGGTCCTAAGCCATTGTTGCTCCACTCCTCTGCTTTCATGTTTGGCGTCACGGAGCTGTAGTGGAGAAAACTGGACGACTGTATTTTTACTGATGACCATTAAGCATTCCAAGAAAAGGAGAATTACATTTTGCAGAGAAGCTTAGGATTCTAGTTTCAGGCATGGGGATGAAGGGGGGGGGGGGGGGGGGGGGGGGGGGGGGGGGGGGGGGGGGGGGTTAAGCTCTCCAGAGCATAAATTAAATGTGTTGGAGTGTATGACCCAGAGCAGAGGAATTTGTGCTATGACTTACAGTGGGAATACCAGAACCAGATGGTCAACTTTAGTATGCTTAATGGATGTGTGTTGCTGTGAGTGCCGTTCTTTTTTTTTTTTCGGGCAAAACTGCTGCTGTCTGTATCACTTGTGGCTGGTTGATGCAGGCATGTAATGTATGAATGAAAGTGTAGACTATAAAGCAATTTACACAGCGTCACATCCTGTTTGTCATTTAGAAACAAAGCAACAAAAAAGCAAGTTACAGCGCTATAGGAAGAACAGTCCACACTCACTTTTCGATCCTGATACATTTTAATTAGGGGCATGAGATACTTTAAAACCGACTCAAACCAAACCGAAACAAAAACACATGCATAAAATCATACCGCACCATTGATAAATGTGTTACCATCGGCATGTAAATTAGTCCGTTAGTTAAATGACGTATATCCAATGACATGAATAACTGCCTATGAGGAACAGTGAGCAATTACAGAGTTCATGATTTCAACCCATAAAGTACACTTCAAACCCGACGAACAGATATCCCTCACAGTGACAAACACAAATGCAACCCATCTTAAAATCATGAACTAAGGGACACGTCACACCCGATTAGTAGGTACCCAGGGTGGTCACACACATTGCTGTAACCCACACTCAAATTACTATCCAAAAACAGTCCAGGTGTGAGCTGATCAACATGGACACAAACAGCTAGTGGGGTTCAAAGTTGACAATTTCAAGATTGCGACAGAAATCGTTCAACCGGTACTAAATTTATCTAAGCATGCTGGATTGCGCCTCAGTAACTCACCCCTTGCAGACTAGATTTGTTCCAAATAGTCTTCATAATGCAGGGCGGGTTTGGCCCCAAATCGATCAGAAATATACTGAAACAACGTGTGCCAGCATGGTCTCTCCGGATAGTTATCTATCTGCGATGTTGCACACAACTGGAATCATTACTTTGTTCACAAACACCCATCTACAAAACGTCAGCTATCCCCCTAAGATGTTATGTAAAATATCATTTTCATGCAAACAGAGCTGATTTGATGCTTTTTCTTCGATACTTTTGAAACAAAACGATTACATTTGCGCTATGCGCAAACTTTTCAGCCTTTGCTTTGTTCAGAATGAAGAAGAACAGTTTCTGAACGTCACATGGAAGCGGTCAGATGATGGATGTGGCAGTGACAATGAAAAGTCCACGGAACATGTTGATAGGCGACTCTTCCACTCACAGTGTGTGTGATGCGCAGCCTGCTTTCCTTAAGGAAGTGGGGATAGTTCTGTCTCACGAATCACACTTTTGTTCGCCACCATTTTTCACAATGGATGCACATACAAAAATTGTTTTCAAAACCTTTGGACATTCTCATTTCTCTGTCCTGGCTTACTTGGGTGAAACCATATCATAGATACCCAGAAAGACCACACAGTCAATCGAAACCACCAGTAATTATAGACAATATTTTCTGTCGACACCACCAGTAATCAGAGATAAGATGCTATATCAGCAGATGGCTATTCTACAAACTGTGTAAATTACCTCATGAAATGTGTAATCCTTGAGAATACAATACAAGAGATTATTAGCGGACTACATTCAAAATGCCTTTGTTTTGTATCTTACAAAGTGCAGGAAACAAAGGGAAAATACCAAGTGCAGGAAACAAAGGGAAAATGCTGTACACAAGACAAATACAAAATTATACAGCCCATGTATCTGTACATCCAATATAAATCAAGCTGATGTGATACGTAGATGCTTCTGTAGTTCTAGAATACTATAACTGATGGCTTAAAGATCTCATGTATACATTTCATTTGTATTTCTTTTTATGTATGCAAGATTTTTAAATCCCAAGATAGAGCCATTAAAATGTTTTCGTCACTTTCGGATTGACTGACCCCCAAAAAGTCATGAATGCAATCAAATTCAAAGAGCTGTCTGGAAAAATCGTGAATACACTCATATCCAGTGTACTACCTGGCTTTGTCTTGATCACAGTAATTTCATCTGTTGCTGTCAGTTGTCAATGTGTTCTACGACGGTTTCAGTTCATTTTTTTGTGTGTGGAAATTTAACTTAAAATTCAATTGAACGCATGAATATGTATCTATAAACAAACGAAGAGCATGTATTATAAGGACAGCCCTTTAGGACAAACAATATCTATGGTTAGTGCATTCTATATTTTATATGAGGTCTATCTGCGCATTGAACAGCCCAAGTTTCTCCCATATCTGCTTCAGATGTTGTGATCAGTTTTAGTGAAAAGGACCAAGCTCAAAAGACGTCTCCGTTCATTGTGGAGTAGCGTTGGTGATGCAAGCAACGAGGTCTTCCAGATTCACCGACTCACATCGCTCACGGCTTCCTTCTTGCCGTCTTCACTGCTTTGCTGGAAGGCATGGACGGCGTTAGAACACTGTGGGCTGGAGAAAGAAACAACAGAAAACAAAAAATGATAGAGCAAAGACAGCATTCAGAACACACCACCCACCACCACCACCACTACCATCCAAAAAGTGGATGGTACGCAGACTAGGCAAACAACGCTACAGGTACCCCCAAAGTCGTGTCAGCAGTTTTGAATATGAATAGACCATAACTGGCGCAAACATTTTCTCAGAATAAGCAGATTTTTTCTTCTTCTTCTTCTTCCTCCTCCATCTCCTCCTCCACCTCCTCTCCTCTCCTCCTCCTCTTTTCTTCTTTTTCTTCTTCCTTCTTCTCCTTCTCGTCGACCTCATCGTCGTCGTCCTCTTTTTCTTGTTCCTCCTCACCTGTCACTGTGTTAACTGTACACTGTACTCTGTCCATCACCTGTCACTGTGTTAACTATACACTGTACTCTGTCCATCACCTGTCACTGTGTTAACTGTACACTGTACTCTGTCCATCACCTGTCACTGTGATAACTATACACTGTACTCTGTCCATCATCTGTCACTGTGATAACTATACACTGTACTCTGTCCATCATCTGTCACTGTGATAACTATACACTGTACTCTGTCCATCACCTGTCACTGTGTTAACTATACACTGTACTCTGTCCATCACCTGTCACTGTGTTAACAATACACTGTACTCTATCCATCACCTGTCACTGTGTTAACTATACACTGTACTCTATCCATCACCTGTCACTGTGTTAACTATACACTGTACTCCATCCATCACCTGTCACTGTATTTACTATACACTGTACTCTGTCCATCGCCTGTCACTGTGTTAACTATACACTGTACTCTATACATCGCCTGCCACTATGATAACTATACACAGTACTCGATCCATCGCCTGCCACTATAACTATACACTGTACTCTATCCATAGCCTGACACAACGATAACTATACACTGTACTCTATCCATCGCCTGTCACAATGATAACTATACACTGTACTCTATCCATCGCCTGTCACAATGATAACTATACACTGTACTCTGTCCATCGCCTGTCACAATGATAACTATACACTGTACTCTGTCCATCGCCTGTCACAATGATAAAGTATACACTGTACTCTGTCCATCACCTGTCACAAAGTTAACTATACACTGTACTGTATCCATCGCCTGTCACAATGATAACTATACACTGTACTGTATCCATCGCCTGTCACAATGATAACTATACACTGTACTCTATCCATCGCCTGTCACAATGATAACTATACACTGTACTCTATCCATCGCCTGTCACAATGATAACTATACACTGTACTCTGTCCATCGCCTGTCACAATGATAACTATACACTGTACTCTACTGCCTGTACTCTGTCCATCGTCCATCGCCTGTCACAATGATAACTATACACTGTACTCTGTCCATCGCCTGTCACAATGATAACTATACACTGTACTCTGTCCATCGCCTGTCACAATGATAACTATACACTGTACTCTAACCATCGCCTGTCACAATAATAACTATACACTGTACTCTAACCATCGCCTGTCACTATAATACTATATACTGTACTCTATCCATTGCCTTTCACAATGATAACTATACACTGTAGTCTAT
>JADBJO010007120.1:35000-50000 GCA_016801955.1 Conus betulinus
TTTAAAAATGAAATACGGAAGCAGTGA
Organism: Conus betulinus; assembly: GCA_016801955.1. Lineage (NCBI taxonomy): Eukaryota > Metazoa > Mollusca > Gastropoda > Neogastropoda > Conidae > Conus > Conus betulinus. The sequence continues at coordinate 35,028 of JADBJO010007120.1, forward strand.
AGACATTTTCTCCATGCTTTAGATCAGACAAAGTGTTGTCCACTGTGTTATGATCTGTTTCCCTCCTGCTGTGCACTGGGTAAAAGCTCGACCTGTTCTTGATGGAAGTTCATTCCTGTCTCTACACTGAGGGAAGTTTGGACCAACGTTTGGTGAAATGTTCTTCCAACGCTGCGGTGGATGAAGAAGACTTCCCATACTTCTGTTTAAAAAACTCATTCCTACACTAAATGAAAATGTCTTCCTTCTGCTTTGCACCGAGGGAAGTCTTGTCATACTTCTGTTCAAAACTGATTCCTACACTAAATGAAAATGTCTTCCTTCTGCTTTGCACTGAGTAAAGTCTTGTCATACTTCTGTTCAAAACTCATTCCTACACTAAATGAAATTGTCTTCCTTCTGTTTTTGCACCAAGGGAAGGCTTGTCATATTTCTGTTCAAAACTCATTCCTACACTAAATGAAAATGCCCTTCTGCTTTGCACCAAGGGAGGCTTGTCATACTTCTGTTCAAAACTCATTCCTACACTAAATGAAAATGTCCTTCTGCTTTGTACCAAGGGAAGGCTTGTTATACTTCTGTTCAAAACCCATTCCTACACTAAATGAAAATGTCCTTCTGCTTTGCACCAAGGGAAGGCTTGTCATACTTCTGTTCAAAACTCATTCCTACACTAAATGAAAATGTCCTTCTGCTTTGCACATGGGAATGGTTGTCATACTTCTGTTCAAAACCCATTCCTACACTAAATGCAAATGTCCTTCTCTTCTGCTTTGCACCAAGGGAAGGCTTGTCATATTTCTGTTCAAAACTCATTCCTACACTAAATAAAAATGTCCTTCTGTTTTGCACCAAGGGAAGGCTTGTCATATTTCTGTTCAAAACTCATTCCTACACTAAATAAAAATGTCCTTCTGCTTTGCACCAAGGAAGGCTTGTCATACTTCTGTTCAAAACTCATTCCTACACTAAATGAAAATGTCCTCCTTCTGCTTTGCACCAAGGGAAGGCTTGTCATACTTCTGCTCAAAACTCATTCCTACACTAAATGAAAATGTCCTCCTGCTTTGCACCGTGGGAAGTCTTGTCATACTTTCGATGACAAAATTCTCCTTGCTTTGGACTGGCGGAAGTTCTCTCCTGTGTTTGATGAAATGTTCTCCCAGCTCTGGACTTGATTTAAGTCTTGTCCTACTTATGATGAAATGTACTACTACTACTACTACTACTACTACTACTACTACTACTACTACTACTACTACGGACGACGACGACTACGACAACGACGACGATAATTGACATATCCTTTACTCACCTCGGGTTGAGTCAATCCACTGAACACCTGAAAGAAACATGACAAAAATACATCTCTCTCTCTCTCTCTCTCTCTCTCTCTCTCTTTTTCTCTCTCTCTCTCTCTCTGTGTGTGTGTGTGTGTGTGTGTGTGTGTGTGTGTGTGTGTGTGTGTGTGTGTGTGTGTGTGTGTGTGTGTGTGTGTGTGTGTGAGTGAGAGAGAGAGAGAGAGAGAGAGAGAGAGAGAGAGTCTATCTGTGTGTGTGTGTGTGTGTGTGTGTGTGTGTGTGTGTGTGTGTGTGTGTGTGTGTGTGTGTGTGTGTGTGTGTGTGTGTGCGTGCGTACGTACGTGCGTGCGTACGTACGTGCGTGCGTACGTGTGTGTGTGTGTGTGTGTGTGTGTGTGTGTGTGTGTGTGTGTGTGTGTGTGTGTGTGTGTGTTGATCCCTGTTGTCTACTTAACGTATCTCTACACCATTTGTTGTTGTTGTTTGTGTTGTTGTTGTTATTGTTGTTGTTGTTGTTCTTCTTCTTCTTTTTTTTTTTTTCTTCTTCTTCTTCTCTTACGCATTATCAAAAGACATTTACGCCTACTGACTGAGCTCATCCTATGCTGAGTCATCCAGGATCAGTTTTTAGCTGCTGGCAACTCTTGAAGCTTCCCAGTGGCCTCGTTCCTTTGGCATCACCCGCGCCCCTTGGACTTGATTTTCTGGTGTCAGTGAATCCTGGGCTATAGAAAGTTCGGAGACCACGGGCTGCAAAGACGTCACGATCGATTCTGACCCTGTCCAGCTCTAGGAGTCTACGGGGATGCAGAGAATGATATGTCGATGACGACTGGACGACTGAATGTCAGGAGGTGCCTGACAGATGAATTACCCCATCACCAAAAACTGCCTTAAAACTCCGCCTCACAGTCTGTTTTCAGATGGTAATCTCTCAACCTTTTCTGAAATAGAGGATCCATTTTCCCATAAGACAGAGGCTAGTTGGCAAACACCAAGAACTATCCACACACATCTGGGCCGTAACTATCATTACAGCACAGACAGTCACATAAGAAAACACACAACGGGTTGGCAAGCACAAGGGCATTTCCACACACCAGCGAGCCACATTTATCAGAATAGCACAGAGTTGCGTCATGAGGAAGACAGTGAATGGCAGGCACAAAAATCTGTCATCATTCCAGTGGGCCAAATCTGTCGGAACACACAGTTGGCAGAGCGCCGGACTTGTAATCTTGGTGATCCTGGGGTCGCGGGTTTCGAATCTCTCGGGCCGTTTCGGTACAGGGAGTTATCTTCCCCTCGGAGTTATTAACGGTTCTGAATCTATTTCCCAAACAGTCTTCGAATGGGACTATAAACCGAGGTTCCGTGTGTGAACGCACGTATAACATCTTGCACACATGTAAAATCCCACCTCCAACTTTCGGAAAAGAAGGCCAGTTTGGCCTGTGGTATAAATACTCGTTACACACAGCATGCACCCTGCGTGAGAACTTGACTGAACTGAAGTAAGGAAAGGAAATTGAGTGAACACCATTGACTGGAGACACAGGGAACTACTGAATCAAGTGCTGGCAGGCAGCTCTTCAGTTGGCACTACCTAGGTAGGCAGCCTGTTGCGCACACGAGAGTGTGTATTACCAGTGCCTAGAACCTTTGGTAAGGTGCTCTCTGAATGCTCTGTTTATCATTGTATTACTAGTTACATAATAGTTACTGAAAGAGACAGGCAATGGCTGGCAGATACCAGGACCTACCCACACTGGAAGGCTATGTCTATCACTACAGAGCAGGCAGTCATATAAAGGGACAGACAAGATGAGAGGCTTTTTTGAAAAGCTGGGTGTGCCATGGGTTTATTCAGAAAGTCGTCTTAGTGTGACTAATGATTGTACAAACCACGTTACATTCAAGCAGAGGTAATGCCGTGAGCACAGACGGCACAGCAAAGCAGTCTTTGTCCCTACGTGCATACAATTCAAAGGAAGAACATGACTTCACCTAGCCCCTCCTTACATTTTTGATTTGTTGAGAGTTGATGCTGAATCTGCTGGTCCTTGGTGATGGATGAAGACAGATTTCCCGCACGACGATGTTCACCTCAGAAACAAAGATAGAACCCCTGCTGTCTGCGTCCTTGCATGCAGCATATATGTCCAGTTGTAGTTTGTGGCCCCTTAGAAAAAAAGGAAAAGACTCATATGAAATCGGATATTAACGATCGATTGCATTGATTTATAGATAGATTTATAGATAGCTAATATGAGAGCAACATATCATCTATCTATCTATCTATCTATCTATCTATCTATCTATCTATCTATCTATCTATCTATCTATCTATCTATCTATCCATCCGTCTATCTATCTATCTATCTATCTATCTATCTGTCTGTCTGTCTATCTGAGAACAAGCATGATGTATGGAAGTAAACTGCTGTGAATCGAGCTAAAAATGGCACAGCTCTATTTACAAGGGCACCAATTCATGTGAAGAAAGAACAGCTAAAGCACAACAAAAGAGACAGGCAAGGAAAACCCTCGCCAGCAATCAAGAAGACGTCCCCCACATTCTCTGTCCAAGCTGTCACTGCACATTGCGTGCATGCACTGACTTGATCAGCCACTGGTGCACTCACAAATTGTCTCCTGCCCCATCTCCTCAACCTCAAGGAAACTGAAGTCCATCCATCCATCCATCCATCCATCCATCCATCCATCCATCCATATAGTCTGATATGCAAGGTTAATATATAGAACCATTTTTATGTTCGTTTTCATGGCATCTTTAATCAATTCTATGGGTTTTTTTTTTCAAAGACAACGAAGACACACACACACACACACACACACACACACACACACACACACACACACACACACACACACACACACACACAGAGAGAGAGAGAGAGAGACAGAGAGAGAGAGAGAGAGAGAGAGAGAGAGAGATTGATTGATTGATTGATCTTTAATACGCAAGGATGAAGATTTTAGGCCAAAGCCTAGTCTTACAATATGTCCTTGTCATGCATATATTATTTCAACACATATAACATAGAGACAGACTATTACAGAGAGAGAGAGAGAGAGAGAGAGAGAGAGAGAGAGAGAGAGAGAGAGAGAGAGAGAGAGAGAGCAACCTTCCAACCCTGTTCATACGTCCATCAGGATAGGAAAAACAGTGTCAGAGACGGAAGAACATCACAGCAAGCAGCCACACGACATACTCTTTCTTTACGATGTCTTACCCAGCTACTTTAAATGGACCCAGCGTCGCTGCCTTGAACAGACAACGGTAGTTGAATACACCGCTGACACCGCCGAAAGTGTCCACATCTCCATACGACAGTTGACAGGTCTTTATCCTCTCTGACCCGTCCTTCAGGCACACAAGTATGCAGTTCTGACTCACTGTCAAATTCTACAGCATTTCTGAATGAGGTTTTTCTCTCTCTCTCTCTCTCTCTCTCTCTCTCTCTCTCTCTCTCTCTCTCTCTCTCATAGCATGCATAGCATAGCAAAACATAGCATAGCATAGCATAGTAGACCAAAAATATTGTGTAGTGTTGCATATATATAGTATGGTATTGTAATATTTTCTCACTCTATCTCTCTCGTATAGTATAGTATAGTATAGTATAGTATAGTATAGTATAGTATAGTATAGTATAGTATAGTATAGTATAGTATAGTATAGTATAGTATAGTGCAATGTAGCGTTGTAAAGTATGGCAGCAAGAAAAACTAAAGATAACTGAACAGAAAAACAAAACATCTTCAGTGAGGAATCCCTCTCCTGAAAGTGTTTTGGCCCATAACTCCTTACACTCAAAGGTAGCTAGGCCTCAGCAAGAACAAAACTATGGAATGGCCTTCTGATACTGCCGTGCTAGTGTTCACAGGATTTGCACGTGCATTTGCAGGATGGTCAGGCGCCACGTGGCCATGTCTTCTGATAAATGTCTTAACAATTCATCTCCCAGTCACTTGATCTAGGCCGTGACATGTAATCCTTAGGAAGTTTACTTTTGTTCCTCCTCCAGCAGGTCTAGCTGGAACTCTGTTCAGCTGTTTCTGTCTTTACCTTTGAGGCTCTGGCCCTCTCTTTCTTCTGAGAAACACAGAGCTGTTTTATCGGGTCATATGCACAGGTGTTTACAAAAGCCACACCTTCAACCTCTATGGCGAGGACTTTGGGCTAGGAAGCCCTATTCCCTCGATCTAATGGCTACACTGGCCTACTTCCAGTCTCGCAGATATGTGCTTCCTCTAGTCTGCTTGCATGTGGCAATCACCTCAATCGGAGGCATCACTTTTGATGAACTCGAGTCAGCGTACTATGTCTGATCTCAGGCCACCGTCGCAGATGACATTTGTTTTCATTGGGGAAAGTCTGGTGGACGCTTCAGGGTCATGCACTTCGCCCAGGTAGCCCCTTCCCCATGTCCACCATGATTTCAGATCTTGATTTGCGGCGTGATACCATGTCCTGGCCCTTTTCCGGTCTTTTTTGTCTGATAGTGCTGATGGCATTTGCAGTGTCTGGAAGCAATTCGTCGTGCTCCATGTGTACCCTCCTTCGCTGCTTTGCATGACTCATGACATGCTCTGCTGTTTGTTTGTCCTGACTGGGTGGGACAGCACAGTTATTGGATTTCCCCACTTTCACCAGGTTTGCATTCAATAACATGTTCAGAACTGAAGATGACGCTGACTTACGATGAACCACATGCCCCATTTTATTCCAGAAATGATTCTCTAGAGTGCATCTTTCAACGTGATACTATGATAGCATTGTTCAACACACTTTCCTTTAGACTGATAGGCGGTGCTGTTTTTCGTAGAGTAATCTTCATGAGATTCTCTCCCCTTTTCCCGGACTGACAGGTGGACTTGTCATAGTAAAGATAAAGCATTCGTTGTGAGGTTATCTGTCTTTTTTTCCCGGACTGACAGGTGGACTTGTCATAGTAAAGATAAAGCATTCGTTGCGAGGTTATCTGTCTTTTTTCCCGGACTGACAGGTGGACTTGTCATAGTAAAGATAAAGCTTTTTCGTTGTGAGGTTATCTGTCTTTGTTCTGGACTGACAGGTGGACTTGTCATAGTAAAGATAAAGCATTCGTTGTAAGGTTATCTGTCCGTTTTTTCCCGAACTGAGGGGTGGAGATAGCAAGGCAAAGTCAGAGCTTTCTTCACAAGGCTTTCAGTCACGAGTCTTTTTTTTTTTTCCTAGACTGGCAGGTGCAATTGACATGGTAAAGACAGATCGCTCTTCATGGGGCTTGCAATCCTCTGATGCCATGCATTCCCCCTTAACAGGTTAGGCTCAGTCTCAAGAACTTTCTATGCTTGTCATTTTCCAAGGGAAGGATACAAATCGTCTCGGCTCAAAAAACAATGGATAATAAATACCGCCACCCACGAGACTAACACACAAAAAAAATGACTCGGCTGACCTAAAACACTAAAAGGTTCTCAGATCGATTTTATTGATGGGTTACATACTGTTATGTACCTACCCCCTTTTCTCTCTCTCTCCGTCCCCCTCCCCCCTCTCTCTCTCTCTCTCTCTCTCTCTCTCTCTCACTCTCTCTTTCCGTCTCCCTCTCTCTCTCTCTCTCTCTCTCTCTCTCTCTCCTCCTGACCAATGCGGAGAGCTAGTGGGGCCTTTACACAACCTCAAGGGGGTTGAGGGATCGATGGGGTGGGGGTGGGGATGCTGTGTTCCACAATGTAGCGATTAAGACCACCAGCCCCAGGACAGCCTCGCTGATGTCATGTAAGGTGGAAAGGTCCTTGACAGGTCTGTAGTTCTCCATAGCAAGCCAATGGATAAGACTGATGCGACTGCGCTGTCAGTTGAGCTTCACACGTTTCCGGTGTCAAGCGTCTCGTCTCTCTCTCTCTCTCTCTCTCTCTCTCTCTCTCTCTCTCTCTCTCTCTCTCTCTCTCTCTCTCTCTCTCTCTCTCATGTTACAAGACTCCTCTCTCTCTCCTCTCTCTCTCTCTCTCTCTCTCTCTCTCTCTGTCTCTGTCTCTCTGTCTCTCTCTCTCTCTCTCTCTCTCTCTCTCTCTCTCTCTCTCTCTCTCTCTCTCTCTCTGTTACCAGGACAGGGTTCAGAGTGACAGTGTGCAGCTTCAGCGCAGCTGTCCGGACAGAAGGAACCATTGTTGGCAGGAGCAGGGTCGTCACAGGCCCGAGTTCGAATCTTCAAACCGTGTTTCCCACAGGTCACAGAGCAAGGACCCCAGGGGTCCCAGGACCCCCACTGACCATCCACTGAGGCCATGAAGGACGTTTGTGTTAGTAATCAGACAAACACACACACACACACACACACACACACACACACACACACACACACACAACACACAACACAACACACACACACACACACACACACACACACACACATACACACACACACTTACACATACACACCACACATACACATACACACACATACACACACATACACACATATACACATACACTTACACATACACACTCACACACACACACACACACACACACACACACACACACACACACACACACATACACACACACATACACACACACATGCACACACACACACACACACACACACACACACACACACACACATGGGCGTGTATGCGCGCATGCGCGCACACACACACACACACACACACACACACACAAACACACGCGCGCGCGCGCGCGCGCCTTCACACACACACACACACACACACACACACACACACACACACACACAAAACACACACACACACTCGCACATGCACGCACACACACACATACACACACATGCACACGTACTTACACACGCACATGTGCGGACGCAGATAGATAGACGAACTGGTGAAAGAATGGATACACAAATAAATAAATAGACAGAAAGACAGATGGACAGGCAGAACAATCAGTCGATCGATTGTTTGATTGACCAATAGATTGATCGAGAGAGAGAGAGAGAGAGAGAGAGAGAGAGAGAGAGAGAGAGAGAGAGAGAGAGAGAGAGAGAGAGAGACAGAGAGACAGAGACAGAGACAGAGAGAGAGAGAGAGTGAGAGAGAGAGGAGTCTTGGCATGATCACAGTTTTGATAACAAAACTAGGTTGCTAGTTTAGATTCCGTCCGCCGTGTCTTGATAAACTAAGTGGGTTTTGATGTCAAACAATAAAGAAGTTTCCAGTAGTTGTAGTCATCTAAATAGGGCACACTTTGTAGCATCATTGCAAGTGTCCAGGCACATCACTAAATAGGGGCACACTTTGTAGCATCATTGCACTGGTGTGACAAGTGCATCACTAAATAGGGCACACTTTGTAGCACCATTGCACTGGTGTGGAAAATGCATCACTGAATAGGGCACACTTTGTAGCACCATTGCACTGGTGTGTCAAGTGCATCACTGAATAGGGCACATTTTGTAGCACCATTGCACTGGTGTGTCAAGTGCATCACTGAATAGGGCACACTTTGTAGCACCCATTGCATTGGGTGTGACAAGTGCATCACTGAATAGGGCACACTTTGTAGCACCATTGCATTGGTGTGACAAGTGTTCACAAGTTCACTAGTGTGAAAACTGTACATTTCCCCCCAGAAGATGACTGGGGTGACTGGGCCAGCCGGGTTTTCGCATATATTGTTCTTTTTTTTTTTTGCTTAATTTTCTTTTTTATAAAACCAACCATTAGCATTAAGCGTTCTTTATAAATGCCATTGGGCAGTCTGCAGTGCTCCCAGTGAAGTTCCAGGAAGGCCCAACGTAGTCATCAGTTGTGTGGCAACTGTCTGGACCAGTTTCCAGGGAAACGTTGTGCATTGGGTCAAACACATCTTCGAAATGATTGGTCTAAACACTGGGGCTGTTTTAACTGTGCCAACGCTTAGCAGTTCATTTGTCTAGTAATTAGGCTGTCAACGTGTCGCTGTGTATTGACTCCCATGGCTTCAGACTGAACGTACCTGGTGGGGGTAGAGCCAGATCTTCATCAATACTTCCGTCGTCGCCGTCATCATCTGACAGTTGAGGAAAAAACATGATGCACGGTTCAAATTCAGACAGCTACTTGGGGTCAACTACAGTAGCGTCATCATGCAAGATTTGTACATAGACTGTGGGTTATAACACTAATATATCAACTGCATTATGCGTCATCATGTAAGATTTATACAGAGACTGTTTATAACTCGAATCGCAGAGTGTGGTAAGGACAGAAACGTTACTTAGCAGCACATCGGTACAAGACACAAAGGAAGCCCTGTGGAAGGCCAGGGGTAAAAGCTTCAAACACGTCCTCTGACACACACCGGCCTGCGCTGAAATGGCCTGCAGTTGAACGACGCATCTCATTAACATATTAGAAATGTAGCTAAGAGTGGGGGGTGGGGTGGGGAATATTGTAAAGGCAGTGCTCTCTCTCTCTCTCTCTCTCTCTCTCTCTCTCTCTCTCTCTCTCTCCTCTCTGTTTGTGTCAAGTTAAGTCAAAATTATCTTTATTGAGGGATAAAGACGAAGCTTTCCAGTTTTTTTTTTACATCCTGCCTGCCCTCATAAACAAGAAAGAAACTAATTCAACATAAAACCGCAAGCTCAAAAAAAAAAAAAAAAAAAAAAAAAAAAAACTTTAAAAGCGCGCAATTTCTATTATGCCAATACATAACTCTCATATGAAAAATGAAACAATAATGAAACTATTGTTGAAACTTCAAGCAGAGAGAGAGAGAGAGAGAGAGAGAGAGAGAGAGAGAGAGAGAGAGAGAGGGAGATGGGGATAAGGGGATCGTATTGACGGAAATGACTTCGATTGTTGCGCAGAGTTCCTATCAGATGCATTTTTTAGTGCTTTTTTTAAAATGTTTTGTTCTGAAGGACATGATTTTATGGAGGAAGGCAACTTATTCCATGTGGTCCCTTCAGAATACAGAAAATTTGATTTATAAAGAATACATCAAGATCTGGGAAGAGACAGTTTATGTGTATGTCTGTAACTATTGAAGACAAAGCTTTCAAAGATAATCTTCTTGTACATGCACAAGCATTTTTTGAAGTAGAGTCTGTCTTTAAACTGAAGAATATTTAAAGTTTTGTAATCATTCTTTGTCAAGGTATTGGATTTCAGCTGAATTAATTTCATGGCCCTTTTGTGCAGACGACTCGCTAGTTTCAGATTAGTTTTTCACTGGCATTATCCCATAACTTGGATGCATAATTGAAACGAGAAAGAAAAATGCGCAAGAAAGAATATCTTTCTGGAATGAAGATTTAGAATTTTTTATCTTTGAAAGTTAATATATTCTCTCAGAAATAAGTTTTGTTTTCCAAAATCGTTGTCAATGATAACATCTAAAACTTTTTTGCGATGAACCTCTTCAATCTTTTGTCCTTTGGCATGTAATGGCGCACATGCGGATTTCATTTTCTGTCGTTTTTGGCGTGATGTGACATACATGCATGCATTCGGTTTTACTAGCATTGAGGGACATATGATTCATTTCTGTCCATGTAATTTAGCTTGTTGATATTTTTCTGCAGGTTATTTACCAGTTCAATAAAGTTTACTACTATGAGATTGTAATGATGTATCATCAGCAAACATCTCACAACAACATTCTATAAACAATGGTAAGTAGAAAAGAGAAGGAGCCCAATATTTGACCCCTGACAGACACGAAATTTTTAAAGAGAGTAACTTTGACTTTTTGGAGTTTATTTCAACAAGCTGTTGATGATCAGTAAGAAACGAGGTGACGAATCTTAAGGCTGTATTCGATACTTTGTAACACATAAGCTTTTTAAAAATTAGAATGGAGTGGTTTATAACGTCAAACGCTTTTGTAAAATCTACGAAAAGAATTCCAGTAAGGTCATTCTTGTTAATATTTGTAAGATATCTATCGATAAGTTGTACAAAAGCAGTGTGACAAGAGTTATTTTCTCGAAAGCCTAATTGACTTTCATGAATCAGATCGTAATATTTAAGATGAGAATGTAGGTGTGTTTGAACATGCTTTTCGAGTGGTTAGACAAACAGGGACAATATTGAGATAGGTCAATAGTTTGAGAAACTGGTGGGATCACCTTTTTCATATAAAGGTATAACCTTCGCTGTGTGTGTGTGTGTGTGTGTGTGTGTGTGTGTGTGTGTGTGTGTGTGTGTGTGTGTGTGTGTAAATGCCAGCTACTCTGAGGCACAACGTGAGAGAGAAGGAAAGAGAGAGAGTGAGAGTGAGAGCGAGAGAAAAGCGCGCGCGCGCGCGCGCGCGCGCGCGCGAGAGAGAGAGAGAGAGAGAGAGAGAGAGAGAGAGAGAGAGAGAGAGAGAGAGAGAGAGAGAGAGTTTATGTGTGTGCGTATGTGTGCGTATGTGTGTGTATGAGATAGAGAGAGAGAGAGAGAGAGAGAGAGAGGAGGAGGGTGTGTGTGTGTGTGTGTGTGGGGGGGGGGGGGGGGGGGGGGGGAGAGGCATAGCTGACTCGGTATTTCAAGACTAGAAATTTAGATAAAATCCAAGGCAGACATTTACCTCGGCCATTGAACGCCTCCTCGTCCACGCTGCCATCACAGTCATTGTCGACATCATCACCTGGCAGCGTATAACTCGGTGTACATGCCTGGACACACACACACACACACACACACACACAAAACACACACACACACACACACACACACACACACACACACACACACACGCGCGCGCGCGCGCGCGCGCGCGCGCGCACACACACACACACACATTAACACACACACACATTAACACACACACACACACACACACACACACACACACACACACACACACACACACATAACAGAGCTACTTATTCCCCACTCTCGCTTGTGATTTTGATAATGATGATAATGGTAATGAATACTTATATAGCGCCTATTCTCGGCTAGACGCCAAGCTCTAAGCGCTTTACAATCAACACTCGTTTACACAACAGGCTGCCTACCTGGGTAGTGCCGACTGAAGAGCTGCCAGCTGGCGCTTCATTCAGTCGTTTCCCGTGTCATCCAGTCAGTATCGTTCAATATCGATCACTCATTTTCCTTACTTCCTTCATTCTTTCCATTTCTCACTCAGGGTGCATGCTATGTGTAACGTGTCATCCATACCAACGGCCAAACTGGCCTACTCTTCCGAATGTTGGTGATGGGATTTTACGTGTGTGCAAGATGTTATGCGTGCGTTCACACACGGAACCCTCGGTTTATAGTCTCATTCGAATGACTGTATGGGAAATGGAGTCAGAACCAATGTTAACTCCGAGGGAAAAATCCCCCTGTACCGAAACGCCCCGGCGGAGGTTCGAACCCGCAACCCCAGGATCACAAAGATTGCGAGTCAGGCGCTCTACCAACTGAGCTATACCGGCAGAGGTTATGTACTAAAATCTGCCCACACGGGGTCGACCAAAATTGTTTTAGATAGAAAAAAAAAACTGACTGTAAACGTCAAGGACTGAAGGAATGCTTGACAGGCGAGTTTTGTTTATGTCTTGGTTTATAATTTCTTGTCCCTCTATTTGCATTGTTTTGTGCATTCTAATGGCCAGGTGGAAATTACAAAGTCCATGAAGAAGACTCGTTGTCTGACACGAGAGAAGTGAAAAGAGAGATCAACCTACATGTAGATAGGGACTGTATAAAAGAGATCGTGTCTTTGAATAATTAAAAGCAACTATTGAATGGAAGTAAAGTAATTCTCTTACACAGGTTAAAGATGTACTGATGGATTCAATGCCTCTCTGAGGACACAATGAACATAATACTGGAAGTTGTTGTTTTACCTGTGTAAATGTTGGGAAACAGCAAAACCATGTGACTAATTTATCTAACTTGTCATGACATCTCAGAAAGCATTCAGTAACAAATGCATGACTAATGAATCCATTTTATACATAATAAACACAACAAAGTTGAAGATTTTCGTCGGCCAAGAGGAGAGTGGCTAGTCTTTTTCTGAGAGTTGCCCCTGTCCCCCCCCCCCCCCCCCCCCCCCCCCCCCCCCCCCCCCCCCCCCCCCCTGTTGTGTCACCTTCACCTTATGGGCGACCCCTTTGCCAGAAGATCAGGATGGCAGCCACAGATAGCTCTTTTTTTCTGGGTGTGTGGACCTGTACTGAGCTTTGTCCACAGTCCCTTCTGTCGTGACATTCTCCGGGAGTTGGTGCGTTGACTGTCTTGTGTCATGACCAGATACAAGTTCATCGACTTCTAAGAACCAGAACATGATGGTTTTTCGAACCTCACTACAAATGGTGCATCAGGAATTTAAGAGGACACAACTGTGTAATCATAGAACATTTTATATGCGAACTTTTTTTGTGACAATTCCGTGCACAAACTCACAAGATGTAGCCCCAAAGTGTTCCATAAGTCTAATTTAGAATAACTGGGGTCAGAAACAGCTTGAAAGTGGAAATGCACTGATTGTTGTCTGGCTTGATCGCAATAGTTCTCCTATACATTGCACCTAGTGGGAGATAAAAAAGAAGTGTGAGGGCCAGTCGTGGGCGTGACAATGACAACAACAAAAAAGAGTAATAGGAAACCCAGTCTTTACCATGTTAATAGGATGAAAGACAACTCTGTCAAAAAAGAAATGATTGATAAGACAAAGCAAAAGGGAAAACAACCATTGTCGGAAAATTGTTTCCACAATATAAAGACTAAAGAAAAAAAATTTAAGGAGGATGAAATGAAGAACAAAATAACTATATACAAAAGATGAACTTTTTGTAAATTAAGCTAAAAACAAGATGTCCCCTCTCAGACCTTCATGGATGACACTACAGTGATTTTATCCAGAGAAAACGAGACACGTCATGTGCAGGAGAAGCTGGACGATACAGTTGCTTCATCCAGAATGAAGTTCAAGCCTAAGAAATCATGGAGTCTCTCACTGAGGAAAGGAAAAGTGTCCGAATCTGTGGTCTTCAGTGTTGCCAACCAGGCCATTCCAACAGTCACTGAAGAGCCAGTCAAGAGCATTGGAAGATGGTATGGTGATAGCCTGAAAGACACACAAAGAGCAAAAGAAACCAAACAGATGTCGGAAGAAGGCTTGGAGACCATTGACCAGTGTGGGCTCCCTGGCAAATACAAGGTCTGGTGTCTGCAGTTCATGCTGATACCAAAGCTCCTATGGCCTCTGATGACATCCGACATCTGCACCAGCATAGTGGAGGCAATGGAAGCCAAAATCAACAAGTGACACAAAGAAATGGCTCGGTGTCCTATCCTGTCTCACTGACATAGCGCTGTACTGTCGCCAAGTAAAGCTGAAACTACCACTGAAATCCATCCTGGATGAATACAAAGCAGGGAAGATCAGACTTCAAAGCATGCTGGAGGACCCAGGAGACAAGGTGGTAGAAGCAATCAAGCCCCAGCTGAAGACAGGCAGAAAATGGAAAGTTCAAGAGGCGATGGATTCTGCAAAAGAAAGTCTCAAGATCAGAGAAATAACAGGACACACACAGACCAACAGACAAGGACTGGGGTGACCAAAACTGAATGGTGGTCAAGGCCAAAGGAAAAGCCAAAAGAGACATGATGATTCAGGAAATGACAAAGGAGAAGACCCAAAAAGACTCCAAAAAAGCAGCCCAGCAGAGCCAGCAAGGGCAATGGACAACGTGGG
>JADBJO010007120.1:55000-80000 GCA_016801955.1 Conus betulinus
GCGACAGGAACGTTTCATGAAAAGTGACAACGTTAAGCTCATATTACATGTGCTTCTTTACATCATGCATCCGTTTCCCTCCCTGCCCCAGTTCCCCTAAAAATCAACAAAAGAGGAAAAGAAAAAAAAAAAAAGAGAAAAAAAAAAACCGACAAGGGGAAATTAACGTGCAAAATGTAATGCCAAAAAGATGGAGCTTGAAATAAAGACATAACGCTTCTTAATCTTCAAAAGAAAACACACAACATAATTCAAGATAGCAGGAACAGCCAGGACCTAAATGTAGATCCTTTTTTGAAAAATAGTCCATTGTAAAATAAACCATGCCCAGGGACGACTAGGCCCAAAGGTCTGGGATGACGTCAAAAAAACAACCCGACTTCAAACAAGGGCCGAGGAACAGGGCGAAGAGGTGACAGTAGCTCTGTTTCCGACAACGAGCTGTGGACCGAGGTGCGTGGTATGCCGAGCAACACCCCAGTGATTGGAACAAATGCTAAGAAAGCCCTGCAAACTGCTTCGGGCACAGCGAGTGTGATTAACCAGCTTAAACATTGACAGAAAAACTAGGTAAACTGATCATCTCACCATGATAAGAATGTCTCTGGACCACCTAATGTCATCACTAGCCTATTTCAAAATATCAGAAGACATAGGAGGCTAGCATCACTACAATTACTGTAGAGTTACAATCACGGTTATTATCAAACTATTACTGTAATTATTAATATACCTATTGGATTCCATCCTTCCCAAAACGTATTATATCTTCTGTTTCCTTTCTGTTCTTCCTGTCCTCCCCTCTCTCTCCTCCCCTTGGTTGTTGTTATCGTTGTTTTTGTTTGTTTGTTTGGTTTTCCTCCTTACTATCAGATTAATACCTTTAGTACCATAGTAGAAAGAAACTCGTGTCGAGCGTGGCAGCAGAGAGTCCTCAGAAGAGAAGCCCCCTTCAAGCGAGTGTTTCGGCCCTTATCTCCTGACACTCTAGGGGGGTTGGGCCACACCCGGTTCATGACTCCGGATGTCCCTCTGCTGCCTTTTTTTTTTTTTTTTTTTTTTTTTTTTTTTTTTTCCCCATCTTGGGATGTCGCCATGACTGGGATTCGAACCCATGCCCTTCTGGACATGCTCATTTCCACTTAATGACTCACCGCACTAACCACTGAGCCACAGGGACACCTGATATTTGTAGGAAAGTTAAGCCTTATGAAGTTCACTTTTGTTCCTCCCTTGACCAGATCCAACTTGAACAACTGCTCTCTGCGCCGCTTCTGCCATTGCTTTCAGGGCTTTGGTTTTTTCCCCTCCCTGCAACTGAGAGCTGTTTTCATGAGGCTGTATGCAGACGTTCCCACAAACCCCCCTAGCTCCAATTTCTGCAGTGAGGACTTTGACCTGGTAGCCTTCTCTCCTCAGGCTGTTTTGCCAGATCAGCATACTTTTCAGTCTTGTAGATCTGAGCTGCCTCCATTCTGTTCTCATATGGCACCGTGAGCTCGATCATGATCAAACTGCTTGGTTGACTGAGAGTGTAATACTATGTCTGGTCTCATGCCACTCTTGCTGATTAATCTCTCTGGGTGACTATTCCATTCTGGGAGGTCTGCTGTGCACTCCCAGTCATCTGCCCCGTCCAGCAGACTCTGCCTGCATGTTCCGAGTGGCACTGTTTGTTCTTGGCCATGATTCGCTGCCTCCTGCCGTGAAGAATGTTGTGCGGGTGCTTTTGGAGTCCTGATTTTCCCTTTTGTGGTGTGTGGTACTAGCCCAGACTACTTGTACAATCTCTTTGAGCACTTGGTTGTGCCTCCATGTGTACCTTCCTTGAGAGCCAGGGCTACTTTACATGAGCTTAGGACATGCTCCCACTGTTTGTTTTTCATGGCAAAGGGGGCATGAAGGATCGTCTGTGTTTTTCCCCCCACTTCACCAGGTTTGCATTTGAAGGCAGAAGGTCATATGCAGATCTGAGAATGAAGCTGATCCTGAGAGGGGCCATGTGGCCAAAATGTCATTTTTCCAAGTGAGACTTCTTCTTTGGAGTGCATTCTCCCACGTTGTCCATTGCCCCTTGCTGGCTCTGCTGGACTGCTTTTTTGGGAGGTCTTTGTTTGGTCTTCTTCTTTTTCTCATCATCTCCTGAATCATCATGTCTCTTTTGGCTTTTTTCCTTTGGCCTTTGACCACCATTCAGTTTTGGTCACCCCCAGTCCTTGTCTGTTGGTCTGTGTGTGTCCTGTTATTTCTCTGATCTTGAGACTTTCTTTTGCAGAATCCATCGCCTCTTGAACTTTCCATTTTCTGCCTGTCTTCAGCTGGGGCTTGATTGCTTCAAACCACCTTGTCTCCTGAGTCCTCCAGCATGCTTTGAAGTCTGATCTTCCCTGCTTTATATTCCTCCAGATGGATTTCAGTGGTAGTTTCAGCTTTGCTTGGCGACAGTATAGCGCTATGTCAGTCCAGACAGGGTGGGACACCAAGCCATTTCCTTGTGAACTTGTTGATTTTTGATTCCATTGCCTCCACTTGCTGCTGGTGCAGATGTCGTATATCATCAGAGGCCATAGAAGCTTTGGTATCAGCATGAACTGGAGACACCAGACCTTGTATTTGCCAGGGAGCCCACACTGGTCAATGGTCTCCAAGCCTTCTTCCGACATCTGTTTGGTTTTCTTTTGCTCTCTTCGTGTGTCTTTTCAGCGTATCATCATACCATCTTCCAAGGCTCTTGACTGGCTCTTCTGTTACTGTTGGAATGGTCTGGTTGGCAACACTGAAGACCACTGATTCGGCCACTTTTCCTTTCCTCAGTGAGAGACTCCGTGATTTCTTTGGCTTGAACTTCATTCTGGATGAGGCAACTATGTTGTCCAGCCTCTCCAGCACGTGACGTGTCTCGTCTTCTTCTGGATGAAATCACTGTAGTGTCATCCATGAAGGCCTTGAGAGGGGGCATCTTGTATCCATCGCCAAGGTCTGTTTGTCTTGCGTTGCTTGTTGCTGCTTTCAAGATGACTTCCATTGCCAACACGAACAGTATTGGGGAAATGGCACAGCCCATTGCAATGCCCACTTCCAAGTTGATCCAATCTGTTGTGTACTCCTTGGTAGAGAAGCGCATTGAGAAGCCATTGAAGTACTTCTTGAGCATGTCGCGGATGTTCTTTGGCACATGGTACATCTTAAGAGCCAACTGTATCATCTCATGGGGTACAGATCCATATGCGTTTGCCAGGTCGAGCCACACTACGTCCAGGTCTCTCTTTTCTGTTTTTGCTCTTTGGATTGCGTCCCAGATCATTGTGGCGGTGTTCTACACAGCCAGCCACGCCTGGAATGCCACCTTTTCTGGACTGACACATCCAAGTACTTGTTTTCCATGAGGTACTTTGGTCAGCCTTGCTGCCATGACAGAGAAGAAGATTTTCCCTTCGACGTTCAGTAGTGATATTGGCCTGAACTGGCTGATGTCACTTTGAGTTTTGCTCTTTGGGGATGTACACACCATCTGCCGTCATCCACTGGCCGCTGATCTTCTGATTTCTCCAAGCTGATCGCAGCAGCCTGTGGAGCCCACTCCAGCACCTTGGGACATTTCTTGTACAGCTGGTAAGGTATTCCGTTTGGCCCTGGTGATGACCTTTAGTACCATGAATATTAACACTGTTATTTTTTATTTATTTTTATTTTTATGTTCATCTATTTATTCTATTACCATTATTTTTCAATTTTTTAGTTATGCATTTATTATCATTATTATTATTATTATTATTAAATTTCTTTTTAATGTTTCATTTATTTATTTATTTGATTAGTATGAAAATGTATTTTCTGAAAATATTTCTGTATCGTGCTTTTATTACCTTAACCTTCACTATCGTTGTTAGTAGTACCATTCAGTAATAATATTGCTAGTATTGATACTACCACCACTAGTATTGACATCACCATCGCCTTCACCTCTGAGACTTGCTACGGCAACCCTGCTGTTTAAGAATCCTCTAACCCACTCTCCTCCTTTCTCCCATACCCATACTTATTAACACCAAGATTGGTAGTAATCTTTTTAAATTAAAAAAATTTTTTTTTTTTTTTTTTTGAGATATTTTGACCATTATTAGTATTCATATCAGTAATATTATTATCATCATTACGACTTTGACTCACACATTATTTCCCTTCCGACACCTCGTTCTCATTCAACGCCTTCTTCCTTGAGCTGAACTCAGAGACGAAATCTGAAGCGATCAAAGCTAAGTGCATTTTCGTTATTTTGTTCGTCTTTGTTTCACCTGAGGAAGACCTAAGAGGTCGAAACGCGTTGTGTGTTGTTGTCTTGTGACTCGTTTGTCCACGTTTCTCTGCGCGGTTCGCTGACATCTATTTAAGATAAGTCAACAGCTTGTTACGAATGTTTTCTAGGCATGTAGAAAAAAAGTTTTTCTTACAGTAAACTGCACTGTTTGGCCAATCAGTTGGTTGGGGACTTGATTAATTGTTCTCCAGGACTGTTGACCTAATGCTTTGGCTCAATACTAGGGCGCAAGCGTTGTGAAACAACGATCAGAGTATGGTGATAATCATCTAAGACGAAAGTGAAAAAAAAGGTTTTCACAGTATCAATGTATGGGAAACAATGAGTGGTGTGTTGCGGTAATACTACAGACATGCATAGAACAAGGTGTTCGGAAAGTAGACACAGTGGGTGGCGATGCCTACCGTGGTAATACTCTTGGCATGTAGAAGTTTTTGTTTATACCCTACACGCAAGGCGCAAAGTGCAAGATAGAAAAACTAAATGGTTTGTTGTAGTGGTACTCTTCGCAGCAGAAAAAAAAATGCCAAGTTTTGTACTTGCCTTATTGAACGACACAGTGAGTGGCCTGTTGTGATGGTGTGACTATGAAAGAAAAAAGCTTTCACACACTATACATCACGGACTGTAGAATGGAAGATTAGCCATCTCAGGTAGGTATACTTCACTGGACCTCTGGCAAACTTGTGGACAGAGCTGTTTCAGCAGCTGTTTGGAAAGTTTAGTTCTGGCCACAAAATTAGCTGTATAGAGAGTGTTGACCGTCTTGCTGAAGGGGGGGGGGGGGGGGGGGGTGGGGGTTAAATACTTGTAAAGAATACAAAGGCATTGTCCCCAATTTAAACCTGTCTGTGAACAATTGATATGGGTGGCCCTTTCAAAACGTGTCCTTTTTGTGTGTGATTGTGTGATTGTGATCATGAAATGATCATTCAGATGGTAACAGAGGGAAACAGTCTCTAACAAAGCCCAAACACAAATTAACACACAATCACGATGCAAAGCAACTTTCTTTTTCAGTATAGAAAGAAGACAAAGACATTTCTGATGAATGTGCTTTCTTCAGACGTCAACTGATCGATTAATTCATTAACACATTCGATGAAGAAAGAACACACACACACACACACACACACACACACACACACACACACACACACACACAAACACACGCGCACACACGCACGCACCGATGGATGCACGCACACACACACACACACACATTCAGGGTGAGGGTTTTTCTTTCCATTCATTAAACGTTTAATGGGTCGTGGACTTTACGTAGCTGTGTTCTCACTGGCCAGAGAAAATTGTCTGTGGCGTCTGGTTAACGGCATTACCTTTACAGTGAGCTTTCTGTATTAGACAACACATCTTCTGTATAAGTGCATCCGTGTATTCATCTTCTTTTACTTTGCTTTGCATTTTGCTGAAGAAAAAAACCTTTGTCAGTCATGTGTCATGCAAAATTAAACGAGATTTACCTGGAAGTTGAAGTTTAATGGAGATTATTTCGAGGATGCTGTTGGGTAGAGGTATAGATGTGGAGGACGATACCGCCCCCACGCCCCAGACTTCAGCTACGTGTGATCCCCGAAAAGAAACTCGGAAGGGAGAGTTCAATGGAAGTACCCTCGAGTTGCTGATGGGTGGGCAACAGCATCCTCGAAATAATCTCCACTAAACTTCAATTTCCAGGTAAATCTCGTTTAATTTTCAAATTATTCCTCGTCTGCTGATTAGTCAGACGTATACATGTGGAGATTTTGACGTCGGGGATCACACGTCATTTCTTAACACGTCAGGTTCTGAAAGGCAATCAGCTCATAATGTGAGTTACTTCCCTTTGTCCTCAAATGTGTCAAGCGCAAACCGGGAAAAACTTTTGGTCTTCGTAGAACTACCATTTCCATCTTCATTTTGTTCATGATCCGATGGCAGAATCTTGAAAAAGTGTGCTCTGGTTGACCATCTACCTGCTTGAAGGATGCTGTCTTTTGATGATACACCTTTGCTTAATGCTGTTGAAGTACTAGCAGCCTGAGTGCTATGGGTCGAGTTCTTCGATATGTCTATTCAAGCCATAAGCAGCACATCTTTTATCCAAAGAGAAATGGTGTCTCTTTTCACTGGTGCAAAAGGTTTTATGCAACTAATAAAAAGTGCTTTCCCAGTTCGTAAATGGGCAGCATTTTTTCAAATACTGTCGAAGGTGGTGAACCAGACACAATCTCTTGTTTTCAAAACAAGGCATGACTAAAGGCTTTGAGTGAGTCCCTGGTTTGGTTTGTTTTAAAAGAGCGCTGTATACAAGCACACATTTAGACTCATGAATTTTACATCATCAGCAGTAAGACTATGGAGAGTCTGTCCTCTCTGACATATACAGTGGTATACATTGCGGCCTTTCAGCATCACAGGGAGTAAAGCATGTAACATAAGTGTTTCTG
Organism: Conus betulinus; assembly: GCA_016801955.1. Classification (NCBI taxonomy): domain Eukaryota; kingdom Metazoa; phylum Mollusca; class Gastropoda; order Neogastropoda; family Conidae; genus Conus; species Conus betulinus. Next base: position 61,769 of record JADBJO010007120.1, read on the forward strand.
AGAGTGAGTTTCAGAAAGCTGAGCTGTTCTGCATCTGGCCACTGTGCTAACATATCAATGACTGTGTCTACATCCTGTTTGTCACTGTACTTTGGGAGTGATGGTCTATGGTTGAAGACACATTTGACAATTTTATGGACAACAGGATGCTGACCTGTTGTTTCTTCAACATCAGAACAAAGGTATGCCGAAACTGCACTCCTGGCTAGGTTAACTACTATAACTGGCACCTGTAGCATACAGTTCTGGCAAGAAATTCGCCACATGAGCTCTCTGATCTCCTCCATCTCTATGTCCCGTCTCGCAACTTACGCTCATCCACCGATTCACGTCTGCTTAGGCTTCCCTCTACTCGCCTGAAAAACTTCAGGCCAACGATCTTTCTCTTACCAGGCACCTGCTCTGTGGAATGGTCTCTCCCTTCTTCTGCTCTGAGTAACACGGACTTTTTAGAGACTTTTAAAACCTCCCTAAAGACACATCTTTTCCCTCGGACCGATTAACAATATCCACTTATCATTGTAAGCGTGTTTGCTGGTGTTGACGCGCTCGTGTGTCTGTCTGCATATGTGAGAGAGAGAGAGAGAGAGAGAGAGAGAGAGAGAGAGAGAGAGAGAGAGAGAGAGTGTGTGTGTGTGTGTGTGTGTGTGTGTGTGTGTGTGCGCGCGTGTGTGTGTGTGTGTGTGTGTGTGTGTGTGTGTGTGTGTGTGTGTGTGTGTGTGTGTGTGTGTGTGTGTGTGTGTGCTTTGAATTAGAATTAGTATTTTACCATGTTTTTTTCCCTGTAATATGCGCTTTGGTAAAGGGTTGGGTAAAGCGCTCTATAAAATACCCTTGTACATTACATTACAATACATTACATGCACATGAGTACTAGTAGTGATTTTATTTCTGCTTACAGATTCCTGCCATTTTGAACTGGGCGAGCCGCTATCAAGTAATCCGTTCGCGGTAGTACACACGCAGTCGCCGCCTTGATGACCGCTCTTTGAGCATGTTGCATTTTCAGATCGCATTTGATGGCCTCAGACAGTAATTTTGACCATATGTCGTGGGTTTACCGTCGGGATAAATCAATTTCTGACAATTTGCCGGTCTGTTGTAGGCTTGAAAGTTCTTCTTTTGCAGATCCGGGATAGGTTTGTTCGTGAACCGACCATTTGTAATTTCTGCCAGTTCCTCTCTCTCACTTCTACGCTTACAGGCTTGTCCGTACCACTCAGTTCAGCGGCTATTTCTTTTTCAGCAAGGTCAGATTTCTCTGACTGGTCAGCTTTTTTTATAATTCTGCAACGCGAAAAGCTGTGCCTCTTCTTCCTCTAATTCTTCCAGTTCGCCATATTCTCTCAGCTCCAAAATATCACTGTTTGTTCCTGTTCTGACTCTGAATCGTCTCCAGAGACTCGGGCAATTATGGCAGACCCTGCGGCGCCGTCTTCATCTGGAAGTTTCCTCTTAGGGTTAAGTAGTCCCGCTAAGGCCTCGAATGTTTTGTTCCAGCTCACATCTAGCTCTTGAATCAGGCTTCTAGCTGATTCTGGGACTGCTGTGCGCCCACTACTGTCTGTGGGTTCTGAAAGACCCTCCAACATGGCTACTGAAAGGGCAGCTGATGCGTGCTCAAACGTTGAACTTCTGAAAGAGCCGAGCACAAAAGATCAAGACCAACAGCGTCGATCAGAAAGCCGACCAGTCCAATACGATAAACTTTGGAATAATAATTTCTTAGATTGCTAGAATCTAATGATTCTACTGTGATTATGACGTTTATTACTGACCTGAAAGGAATTATGAAGGCCCAAGGAAATTATTCACACTGGATAGTCACTGAGAAAACCACTTTCACGCATCTATCTGGCATCACGTTTTGGCATCAACTGGGGCACACACGCGGTTTCGTCCTGCACATGTATATGTCTGACCAATCAGCAGACAAGGAACAATTAAAAATACGTGGCAAACCCTAAAGACATGTTGACATTAAGCGTGAGCAGTTTTGGCTTTCAGCATCAAAAGTCAGTGTTTTGTGAGCTGGAAGAAAACCAGTTCACAGTGGTTGAGAATTAAAGATGCACAGTGGATTCAGCTTGCTCCTACCACGTCACCGCATACATACAGAGCGCTTCTTAACGATGAGCAGATTCTTAACGATGAGCAGACTGCGGTGATAATAATGAATGAACGTAAGCGTGTTTGTATTGAGTACATTTATCGTGCCACAAAGCAGAGAGTAGGTTGTGATAGCTCTCTTGGTACATAGAGGTTATACAAGCAATGTGTGATGATGCAACGAGTGGCCTGCAGTGAAATGATCTCAGCATTTAAAGAAAATGTTCTTACACTGTGCGTGCAGTCATGCGGTGCACAGCAAAGCAACAGGTGGTCTGTCGCGATTATACTTTATGCATGAAGAAATAAAGTTTTCACATGTACGCATGCGTACTTTGGCAAATCGATCAGCATCCGGTTTTGTTTTGTTTATTTGTTTGTTTTTAGTTCCTTAGGCATGGAGATAAAATGTTTTCATCAGTGCATGTACAGTGTGTACAGCAGCAATGACTAACTCATGATAGTATTCTAGGAACGTAGAAACAAAAGACTTTCATGCCGGAGCAAAGGATGACCTGTTGTGATAATAGTCTAGGCATTTAGACATTTTTTTCATACAGTAAATGGGCAGTGTGTGAGAAGGAATAAGTGGCCTTACAGTAGGCACGAACAATACAGTAGGCACGAACAATACAGTAGGCACGAACAGTACAGTAGGCACGAACAATACAGTAGGCACGAACAGAAAAAAACACATGCGGAATACACACAATTAGTGACGAAGCAGTGACTAGCCTGTTGCGATAATTATCTAGGCATCAACACAAAAATGTGTGGCGAAGCAATGAGTAGCCTTTTGTGATAACAGGAGGACTGAAGAGAAAAGTTTTGTTTGTAACAATATGCATGCGTTGAATGTTAAAGCATGCCTGGCTTGCTGTGATAATACTTCAGGCATGCAGAGAAAGGGCTTTCGTGCATTATGTGCAGTCAGTGCCCAAGCAATGAGTGGTCCGTTGTGATCAGAATCAAAACATAAAAGAGAACATTCTTTCAAACAATCTTCGTACAGTTTGTGGCAAAGCAGTTAATTAACTAATTCAGTAAAACGTCAATGATGTGGAGAACCTTTTTCCCCCTTAAATGTAGTACACAAGCAGTGTGTGACAAAGTGACGAGTGGATTGTTGTGAATATACTTCAGACGTGTAGAGAAAGAAGTTTCCTTACACTAGGCATGCAGTTTTTGACAAAGTGACGAGTGGATTGTTGTGAACATACTTCAGACATGTAGAGAAAGAAGTTTCCTTACACTAGGCATGTAGTTTGTGACGAAGCAATCAGTGGATTGCTCTCATTAGGAAGGTTTTCATATAGCGTACATGTGACGTGTAAAATAAAAGTGGCCGGTTGAGGTTATACTTAAGGCATGGTTGTGCATGGCCAAACAAGATAAGGTCTGTTGTGATAACTCTCTTGGATATAGAGCACAAGTTCAATGCAGTATTGACTCAGTGTCTGGCAAAGGAGTGAATTATCATTTTGTGATAATGCTCAAGCATGTGAAGAAAACATTTTCAAACAGTGAAGATGCAGTACTTGTGCCAAATGATAGGCCTAATATAGCAACCCTCTAGGCATGTAAGGGAAAAGGGGGTTTCGTGCATTGTCCCAAGTGGCAAAGATATACGTTTTCTGTTGTGAAAAACACTCATGGCACATAGAGACATGGCATCCATGCAGTTGTGCGGACAAAAACAGTGAGTGGCCTGTTATGATAGATAATACTCTTCGCATGTGGAGGGGAGACATGTACACAGTGTAGATGTATGTGTGGCAACGGGTTGTCTTTTGTTATGATACTTTAAGATATATATATATATATATATATATATATATATATATCTATATCTGTACGTATGTATCGGAACAACACATAATTATGGACTGTGGTGTGTCTCTATCTGATCTGACGCCAAGAGCGTAGACACAATCAGCCGTGTCTCCCTGATGAGTCCGATCCAGCGGACGAAAGGCCGTGGAGCAGGCGATACACATAGATCTGCCCTTCGAGAGGGATTGCGATAGTTTCCTCATGCAGCTAGTGAAGGGTTTTCATATTCATCATATACATTTTTCTAGCTACTTCATCTTCAATTTTTGTTTCCCCCTCTCTCAATTTCAGATTTTTGCCAAGTCATTACTATAATGATGGAAGAATTGTTAACCTGCACTTGTTTTTCCCCACAATTTAATTGTTCAGCAGCATTATATATATATATATATATATATATATATATATTTTTTTTTTCAGATTCAGATTAAAAAAACTTTATTATCTCTCGCTACAAGAGAAATTACATTTGTGACCGCTGCCCTAAAAGTTAAGACATACATATTTATAGTTACAAACGTGACATTGAAAATTTAAAATTACTTTCAAACAATAAAACATGCGTGTAACACCAAAATGGGAATTTCAATCTTTCTCCTTTTTGGTAGTGCAAATAAAGCATAAATATATATATATATATATATATATATATATATATATATATATATAGAGAGAGAGAGAGAGAGAGAGAGAGAGAGAGAAATATAGTAGAGATGACGTGACAGCAAGGAGTAGATAGGAAGAAAGCAAAAAGGGAAATGCACAAGAAACAAAAGCAACGGTGAGAAAACACAGTATCTATCTTCCAGTCTGCCTGCCTACCTGGCTCTCTGTCAATTATATACTTTATTTACCAACGAACAAGGCACGTGTGGCAAAAAAAAGAGTGCTCAGTAACCTGCATACAATTGACGCTCACGTTAAAAAAAGTTATCACCGAGAGAAAAAAAAATCCAGAAAGCAAGGATTGGAAAGAAACAAAAAGTGAAATGGAAGTCTCTAAAAGGGCCTGTCAAATGAAAGAGATCCAGTCGTTAAAGTCAAACACTGCTGTGCAGAGTGATTGTTGGTTGGTCTGTTTTACGGGCGGGTATGTAACTCTATCTTCTCGTTTTACATGTTATAACGAATAGATAAAGAGTCCATCTGGACACATGAGGGCATCTTTTACCATGGGTGTGTCAAAATGGGTACAAGTGAGTACATAAGCGACAAAAATACGTGAGATTTTAAGTTTATCTCATACATACTTTACGACTAGTTATGAATATCTGTCTTTGTAGATTTGTAAGCTTAGTCATAGAAACACAACCTTAATGCAAATATTTCATCGCTGGTGACCCTTTGATTCATTTCCATGGCAACGGAAAAGCACCATATACCCGACCTTCGAAAGCTGTAATCACGGTTGTGTCCATAGAGCCTAAATCGACACGTTTCATAACATACAAGCGACAACACATAAAATGAACAAAAACTACACTGCAATCTTCGTTGATAATGCAGTAACACAAATGATCAGCACGAACCTCTCAGTATAGACAAAGAGAAAAGTTTTGGAACTCAACCATCTGAAATGACCCACTAAGTCACAGAAAGAAAGATCAAGGCCAACCTGTGAATCGCCTGCTAATGCAAGGCTAAAGGATTCGTGTCCAGCGATGTCGATCTGCGTATCATTCTCCGAAGCCATGATCCTGTATACGTCATGAATGTTTCGGTCTGGAGGGCCAATGGTGATAAAGGTTTCACCCCAAGCGTCCACAGGCATTAACATTTCCATCAAGTGCTGGCTCCATCTTGATGGACCTTTGTACGCCTTGTTTCCGCTAACAACAGCGATGAGTTTGTTTGAAGTGATGTAAGTTCCAGATAAATCATAGAGAGTCAATCCATCCGTGCCGACGTGAATGGTTTCGAACTTGTTGAGGTTCACTGTCAAGGTATCTCCCGTTCTGTCCCATGCAAGCAAAGGAATCGGCAGATTCTTGTGTAAGAAAATGTTGATGTGAACATCTATGGCTGATGGTGTTTGTAATAGTCAAATATAAAAAAGCTCAAGAAATAATTACATAAATCCACATACGCGTGCGTAAAGACATACGGACGAGCAAACATAACCATAAGCTCACATACATACATACTTATATACAGACAGACAGACAGGATACATACAGACAGAATACATACAGAGATAAAGGCTTCGATGGATTCCTTGTGTTTTTGGACCGCAAACACAAAAATGTTATATAATGAAGCAGCAATCCAAAGTGTCATACTAAAAGTGTACATGAACAGGAAAGGCATGCTCATAAAATTTTAGACCCATGAAGTCAGGAATAGGTGAGGTCAGGCTGGGTTAAGTCTTAAAGTTCAGAGTCCAAGAAGCAAGGAGTGGGGGAGGTAAGTCCAGGTTAACTCATAAAGTTTAGAATCCAAGAGGTAAAGAATGGAGGAGGTCAGTTAGGTTAACTCCTAAAGTTTAGAGGTCAAAAAGTAACAAGGTGGGTACGTCAGGCTGGGCTAACTCTTAAATTCCTAAGGTACGTCAGACTTGGCCAACTCTTAAACTCCTAAGGTACACGTGATGTTTGGTAAAGTAAAGAGATGCCATGGTGTAAGCATGAGAGGCATTATCCAGGTTTGTTATCGAGTCAGCTTGGAGTCGAATGAACAATTCAGATTTAGACAGAAGGACGGGGGGCAGAGAGCTAGGCTTGGAAGTAAAGCAAACCAGACTCAGACAATAAGATAATTTGGAAGTAGAGCAGGAACAGGCAAGAGTTGCAGGAATGCAGAGAGAGATTGAACTGAGAGCAGAAGCAGGCTAGCCTTAGATGGATGCGAAAGGGAGACTGGTTTGTGAGCTGAAGCGAGCCAGATTTAGAGGGAAAGATGAGCAGGAACGCATTACACTGAAAGGGATGAGGCGGAAAGGCTGGCAGTTGAGAAAGAACAGGAAAGGACCAAAGGATGTGGCAGAGCTAAAGTTCAGGTTTGCAGAGAAAATTACCAGGAAGAGAAAAATTGGCCCTGAAGAGAGGCAGGTCCAGGGTAAAGCTGACTACAGTAGAAGAGTGCTTAAACTCACAGAGACTAAATGTCTTCACATGAAATTCCAGGGGAATAATGATAGTGTGAACGTTTCTATCACAAACTTTGAGAAAGTGGTACAAATGCTGTCTCTTTGATGACACTCTCATCCCGCTTCTATGGGGAGAAGCAAAGAAGGCTGTCAAACATCTGTGCCGGACGTTTGATGCTGGATCACTTTAAGTCCTACAGATGGTCATTACAAAACTGCTTCGATACTTTTGCCTGAACGCTGAGGCATATAAGTAATAGTTTCACTTCCCATAGAAAACTGCCAAAGGTACATTACTTCCAGATTCTTGGAGGGATTTTGCAATGCAGGACATTAATGAACTAATCTTGAGGACGCCTTATACAAGACATTCAACCCTGAATTTACGGCTGACATGAAAAGGAACTGCCTGATACAGTGGAAGAGGTAGCCAGCGAGGCCACAAACCTGGCTAAAGCCAACAGGATGGGCAGGAAGGTCAGACAGAATGAGCATGGATCGCACGTGCTGGTTGTCTATTCCAAGTCATCTACGGAAATTGATGGAAAAGCCAGACTTGGGTGAAGGAAGAGCTGCAGTCCAGCTCTAACCAAGGAAGGAGGCATCCAGTTCCTGTACGTCGCGCGTTCGTATTAAACAACAAGAACCTTGGGCACGTGGCGAAGACATCCTGAGCCATGTCCTTTGGCAGCAGGGCATAGAGAAGAACATGCAAAAAAAAATATGTAAACCAGCCCGTACTTGAGGAGGTCTATGTTCAAGCCAGGAGCACTCACAAAAAAGCATAGTAACAGTTGAAGCTACCATGGTAGACAGACTTTGTGACTCTGGAGCCTGCTGCACAACAGAATCTGAATGTCTGGTCTCTGTCTCTGCATATACCAGAGAAGAAAAAGGGAGGGGGGGGGGGGGAGGGGGGGCAGATATCAGTCATCTTGGGTTCGTCTAAATGTCGATGTCTGTTGCCTGTCACTGTCTTGGACCTCACTGCTCCGTTCATTCAGGGGAGAATAGAGGCTTTAGTTATGGGCGGGTTTTCCGTGATGCAGTCATCATCAATTTGGTTGAACGTCCAGGAAAAACAAGGTGTTAAAAATACACGTCTCTGCTTATCCCTCTCTGGCGCAGTCATGAGCCCAGGGTAGATGGAAAACAGCAAGAGACGGCGCATTGCACATAAAACAGTGTTTTTAATCAACATCACTCAGCGAGCATGGTCAAGTTTCAAAACATGGACCTTGCCTTCGCCGTGCCATTGAAACGTGTGCAGCGGGGAAGTGCCTTACTACGATGTATGGAAGCGTTTAGTACATACGAGAGGAGGGAATGTTCGTGACGAAATATGGAGGAACGGGGAAGAGACCTCGCAAAAAGTTTTCTATGTGGTTGGAGGGGTAGTTAGAGAACTATATACATACATATATATATATATATATATATATATATATATATATATATATATAGTTTAAAATAGGGTTTTAAAATGAAGGATTAAAAAACCTACAAATTTGTTTCAAACTGAAGAGCTCTCCTCAGGGTACAAACTGGGCGCACCACCCGTGTTATATAGTATGTTGTGTGGGCGTGTGAGCACTGTACGTGTGGCACGTGGCCTGTAGTTTTTTTTTTTTAATCTTTTTGGGGCGCGTTCAGGGGGGACGTGCCAGGGGATGGTGCATTGATAAAGATTTCCATTTATGCCTGCAATTATTTATCATTTCTACTTTAGAGTTCAGAGATGCTAGATGGGGTTTCATATATCAGCCACTTTTCTGTAGTGCATAGATTGCATTTTTTAGAAATGTTGTTGCATGGTGTTGCTCTTTTTTTTAAAAATAATTTTCCATGATATGTTGTAATCTATTTTCTTATCTTTAAGCTTCCAAATATATTTGCTTAATTCTGTTTGGTTTTTTATATTTTTCCTGCTTGAAGGACTGTTTATGGTTTGCATATCTGGTTTTAAAACGGTTAGCCGTGATCCCTATGTATGTTTCTTTATTACTGTCTGTTGTTGTTACTGTAGCTTGGTACACAATATTATTGTAGAGACATTTATTATTCAGAGGGCACTGGTCCTTTTTTGTGCAATTACAAGATGTCCTTTCGTCACCCTCTTTGGTTGTATTGCTTTTGGTTTTATTGGAAGAATCAATTATATTTTTAAGGTTAGGCATACACGAGTACGATAGCTTGATGGTGTTTTTATTGAATATATTTTAGATAGTACATGTTCTTTTGGGAATGATGTGTTGTAAGGATTCTTAAGAACTCTTTTCCTACATTAGTTTTTGTTCTTCCATCATATGGAGGTTTATACATATGATCTTTCTTTTCCTGTTTTTCTTATTGCTGTTCATGTTGTTATATGGGTTGTATTGTAATTTGTAGTTATAACCACTTTTATACAGCACCTCTTGGTATTCGGCTGCTGCTGCACTGTTAAATGCTTTCTCATTGCATGACAGTTTAGACAGTCTTTTGTTTATACCATTAGGTATGGTTTTTAGAATGGAGGGTGGATGGTTACTTTTGATGTCTACACAGACAGGTGTGTCATTAGGTTTTTTGTATATGTTTTGTATGTATGATCCTTGAGGTCTAATGTTATGACTAAGTAATTTACTATTTTTTGTTAGCTTCTACTGTAATTTTTAGGTTATGGCTTTGGAAAATTTTACAAAGTTCTTGTCTTCTTGTTATGTCGCTCCCTGCTTGGTTGAGCACTTTTAACAGAGTGGCCTCTTAATCCTAATTTTATTAAGCTCTCCTCACGTTGAGCACTGTGGCCTAGCAGAATCTAAATTTAAAATGGAGAGAAAATCAACTGGGTGTATGGTGGGGCTCAGTGATGCACAAAAAAGGACCAGTGCCCTCTGAATAATAAATGTCTCTACAATAATATTGTGTACCAAGCTACAGTAACAATGGATAGTGATAAAGAAACATACATAGGGATCATGGCTAACCATTTTTAAAACCAGATATGCAAACCATAAACAGTCCTTCAAGCAGGAAAAATATAAAAACCAAACAGAATTAAGCAAATATATTTGGAAGCTTAAAGATAAGAAAATAGATTACAACATATCATGGAAAATTATAAAAAAAAAAAAAAAGAGCAACACCATGCAACAACATTTCTAAAAAATGCAATCTATGCACTACAGAAAAGTGGCTGATATTATGAAACCCCATCTAGCATCTCTGAACTCTAAAGTAGAAATGATAAACAATTGCAGGCATAAATGGAAATCTTTATCAATGCACCATCCCCTGGCACGTCCCCCCTGAACGCGCCCCAAAAAGATTAAAAAAAAAAACTACAGGCCACGTGCCACACGTACAGTGCTCACACGCCCACACAACATACTATATAACACGGGTGGTGCGCCCAGTTTGTACCTGAGGAGAGCTCTTTTAGTTTGAAACAAATTTGTAGGTTTTTTAATCCTTCATTTTAAAACCTATTTTAAACTGTTATGTCGCTCCCTGCTTGGTTGAGCACTTTTAACACTCTGAGTGGCCTCTTAATCTAATTTTTTTATATATATATATATATAAGCATAACATATATATATATATATATATATATGTATGTGTGTGTGTGTGTGTGTGTGTGTGTGTGTGTGCGCGCGAGAGAGAGAGAGACAGTGTGACCAAAGAAGAATGACTTGCCCATATGTGATGCCACCAAAGTCAATGGACAGGGGTGAAAACGACGTTTCAGGTACAGAGGTAGACCACTTGATGGACACCTCTGTGTTGTCCTCTGTGGCCACTACTAGAATCTTGCCCTGAACATAGCTGGTGACGGCATAGTACTCCTGACCCAACGTGTCGACAGGGAAGGCGAGGTAGGGGTCTGCGCTGGCTTCTTCCAAGCTGAGAGCATGCACCGTCACCTCCTCCGTAGATTGGATCCACACTCCCTTGTTTGACTGTACGTGCATACATGCAGACATGCATACATAGAAACATACCTATATACACATATACATACATACATACATGCATACATGCATAGATGCATAGATGCATACATACATGCATTCATACATACATGCATACAAATGACATGAAATGGTACTTATCTGCGTGCATAAGGGACCGACGATATTTTAGATTGGTACACATACGTTGGCACAAACATGTGGCTGGTCAAATTTACCTCCAATTTTACTGGAAGTAACAGTCACCAAGCAGCAGTGCCCCCCCCCCCCCCCTCCCACGCGCACCGTGAAGAGAAAACAGAGTACGCAATCATCATCTGTTTAGAGACCATGCCACCAGAGGGGGTCCACAAACATAACTGAAACGTTTCCTCACCACTTACCCAGTTGGCACAGCTGACACCACCACCGCCATCACCACTACCATCACAACCATCATCACCATGAACATCACCATCCCCATCTCCACCATCCCCATTGACAAAAATGCACAAACCTTCCATTTTGCACTTGTTTCCCTTCCCTCAATCACTATCTTTCCCTCTTCATCTTCCTGCTTCTGATTTCTTCCCTCCTTCGCATAGCCTCCTCCCTCCTCCTCCCTCCTCCTCCTCCCTCCAACGATCCACCCTCACCGTTTGCAACAACCCTCACCCTAACCCAGAAGAGCGTCCATATTGAATTCTCTGTCATTCCTTTCTACGTGTACAGCTTTCTAAGGCAAACTGAACTGCTGTCACGGGCTATGGTGTTCCCTGTTCATCCAAATCATCAGCTACACACAGTGCAGTTAACTGTCATCACACACCGAAATGTACTCCATCCTGCCCAGTTATCAGTTCCACATCGTGTGGAGAACTGTCCCCAGACATTGCAATGTTCTCCATTCTCCCAGTTATCAGTTCCACATCGTGTGAAGAACAGTCCACAGACATCGCACTGTTCTCCATTCTCCCCAGTTATCAGTTCCACATCGTGTGGAGAACTGTCCACAGACATCGCACTGTTCTCCATTCTCCCCAGTTATCAGTTCCACATCGTGTGGAGAACTGTCCACAGACATTGCAGTGTTCTCCATTCTCATCAGTTACACACAGTACAGATAACTGTCATTGCTCACTGCAGTGTCCTCCATTCTCCCCAGTTATCAGCTACACATGGCATGGAGAACAGCCATCAAACATTGCGGTGTTGTCCATTCTCCCCCCCCCCCCCCCCCCCCATTACCTACCACACAGTTCAGAGAATTGTCATCATACACTGCAGTGGTCCCCAGTCTCCTCCCCACTCACTGGCTACAAACAGCGCAGCGAACTGCCCTCATACACTGCAATGTTTTCTATTCTCATCCACGATCATGCACAAGCATAAAACTGAAAAAAAAAAATCCTAAAAGAGCTATCCCAATAAGGGACAGTCGTTGGTGCGTGCGCACGCACGCGCGCGCACAGACAGACAGACAGACAGACACACACACACACACACACACACACACACACACACACACACACACTCACTGAGTATTATGCTAATAGTTCACTACCTTCTCATTGCCGTTCGGACGAATCTGATGAGGCAACGTGACGCTCTCCTCCTTTCCAGGGGACACGGTGATGGTCCTGCTCCTCCACCGGGTTCCACCAGGGGAATGGCCACCGACACATTAACGGGAGTGCTGGAGCTGGTGCTGATGTACAGGGCGGGACTGTGTTGTGGGCTGCCAAACATGTTCATACGAACTTATTACTCTACACGCAAGAATTGAAAGAAGTCGTTTAAACAGACGTCGATACATGCAATGGACATTGAGTTTCTTGCCAGATATTGATTCGCTTAATCTGGTTTCAACACATGCAAAAGCTCTTGAACATTGATTCACGTACATTGCCACCAACGCATGCAATAGAAAAGTTCTCGCTGCACATCGATTCACTTACTTGAATATCAACGCAGGCAGCAAAGAATTAGCGTCAGGTTTACGTGAAGTCGCTAAAGTGGACCTCAGCATGTCATCTGAAGGGGAAAGATTTCCGTGCAGCAGTAGGTGTTCAGTTGAGTCAGTTTTCACTATCAGGCTGGCGAATGTCACTTCGGGAAATCTGTATTTTGGGGGTAGCAGGCATTGCTCGTGCAGCGCTCGAGATATATAGTCATGTTTTTGATTTGTTGGGATGTTAGTGTGGGACTGACACTTTTTTCCTTTAACAGCAAGCTGCGTAGGCAAGCTTTAGCCAGGTCTTCGGGAGGGGTGGGTCCATGGGCCGGTGTACGCTGAGCAAAGTACAACTCATTGCTGCTATAGGGTGTCTGGTGGTATTTATCAGTCTAGTCTATGGGACTGTTGTTGTGGTTTAAGCCTAGAAAAACCCTAAATCGGTGTTTCTGTACTTTCAGCCGTCTGTATCTGGTCTGGAGAGGTCGGCGAACCTGCTGCTCCGTCTGGCGTCCCGTGTTCTTCGCCTGTTTGATTTTCCACCTGTTTGTCGTCTTGCGCCTGGGTTTCGACCTGGCTTAGTAGTGCGTTGTGGCAAGTTTGTCGTCTTGCTGTGTGCCTTGGTTTCCATCGACTTGGCTACACGGGTAGTGCGTTGTGGCAAGTTTGTCGTCTTGCTGTGTGCCTTGGTTTCCGTCGACTTGGCTACACGTAGTAGTACGTGTTGTGGCAGAATTCTCATCTGCTGTGTGCCTTGTTTCCATCGACTCGGCTACACGTGTAGTACGCTGTGGCCGAATTGATCTCCGTGCACGTGTTCTGATGCCTGCGTTTCCTGCAGCGACCAACACGGTGAAGTTAGAAACAGAGTTTGGCGTATGTGGTGTGGGGTTCGCCGGCCTACCCGACACGAGCGTGACAGCAGAAAGGACAAAATGCTGTGGGGTATGGTGCATGGCAGAGAGCCGATACCAATGTAAACTGCAGCCAGTGGTGTGTGATGTGGCTCTGTGTTTTTCAAGACTGTCTACATTTTTGACGCCTGAGTGTTGCCGGCAATGACAGAGACTCTGGGTGTATGGTGGGGCTCAGTGATGCCGGCAGTGACAGAGACTCTGGGTGTATGGTGGGGCTCAGTGTTGCCGGCAATGACAGAGACTCTGGGTGTATGGTGGGGCTCAGTGTTGCCGGCAATGAGAGACTCTGGGTATATGTGGGGCTCAGTGTTGCCGGCAATGACAGAGACTCTGGGTGTATGGTGGGGCTCAGTGTTGCCAGTCATGACAGAGACTCTGGGTGTATGGTGGGGCTCAGTGATGCCGGCAATGACAGACTCTGGGTGTATGGTGGGGCTCAGTGTTGCCGGCAATGACAGACTCTGGGTGTATGGTGGGGCTCAGTGTTGCCAGTCATGACAGAGACTCTAGATGTAGTAACGCTCAGTGTTGCCAGCAATGACAGAGACTCTGGGTGTATGGTGGGGCTCAGTGTTGCCGGCAATGACAGACTCTGGGTGTATGGTGGGGCTCAGTGTTGCCGGCAATGACAGACTCTGGGTGCATGGTGGGGGTTCAGTGTTGCCGGCAATGACAGAGACTCTGGGTGCATTGTGGGGTGTTGCCAGCAATGACAGAGACTCTGGGTGCATTGTGGGGTGTTGCCAGCAATGACAGAGACTCTGGGTGCATTGTGGGGTGTTGCCAGCAATGTCAGAGACTCTGGGTGCATTGTGGGCTGTTGCAAGCAATGTCAGAGACTCTGGGTGCATTGTGGGGTGTTGCCGGCAATGACAGACTCTGGGTGCATTGTTGGGGTGTTGCCGGCAATGTCAGAGACTCTGGGTGCACTGTGGGGTGTTGACGGCAATGACAGACTCTGGGTGCATTGGTGGGGTGTTGCCAGCAATGACAGAGACTCTGGGTGCATTGTGCAGTGTTGCCAGGCAATGACAGAGACTCTGGGTGCATTGTGCAGTGTTGCCAGCAATGACAGAGACTCTGGGTGCATTGTGGGGTGTTGACGGCAATGACAGAGACTCTGGGTGCATTGTGCAGTCTTGCCGGCAATGACAGAGACTCTGGGTGCATTGTGGGGTGTTGTCGGCAATGTCAGAGACTCTGGGTGTATGGTTGAGCTCAGACAAGGTTGCGTGTAGTGTGACAAGAAAACAGAAAAAAACCCGTACAGAGACTGTTGAAACAACATCGGTATTTGCATAGGTTTTCTGTGTTTTCTTTTAAATGATGCGTGGCAAAATGTTGTCTTATACTGTACAGTAATCTGAAGGACGTGATTGTAGGTAGTTAGGTTTGAATGTATGCCAGTCTATATATATGTGTGTGTGTGTGTGTTTGATTGATGACTGTTTGTTTGTTGCACCTTTTTAAAAAGAAGTACAAAAATTGTACATTGTGTGTAGTGTTGTTCTGCCGTTTTATGTGGGGTGGGTAAATGTTTATGTCAATAGCGTGGCATTGACCTTTTGTGCCTTAACGCACCTTGTCACAGAGACCGTGCCACTTGCCTACAGTCACCTAGAGGATGGTCAGGTATCTCGGAGGACAGACTGCTCAATGATATCTTACGTGAAGGGATTTGTGAGAACGTATGCGTCATTGTTTAAAATGACACTGGACATGTCTTAGTTAAATGCAGACTAACGGCTACCACTGGCCATGATAGATTCAGCTTCAGATGAGATCCATCGAAAAGGAATACAACAAAAAAAAAAAAAAACAAAAAACAAAACAAAACAAAAAAAAACAAAAAAAAACAACGAAACGCAGGTAGGCTATTAAATCTAACACTAAACAGAATTGTGAAGATTAATTCATGTCTTCTCTCTTTTCAAGAACTTTTGCCCAGTCAGACTTGCGGGGAAAAAAAAACTAGTTCTCTTGACTGAGATGGGCATATGTACAAAATATGGAATTCGACCCACGTGAAATCGTGGAGATGTTGAAGATTTTTGTGGCACTGTTGGAGCTCAGCTTACAATGCAAACAGGCGTCTTTAAATGTGAACAGGTTTCTTACAGAGATAAAGATCTCTACTTTCTCCTTATCGTACACACACACACACACACACACACATGCACGCACGCACGCAGCACCACACACACACACACACACACACACACACACACACACACACACACACACACACACACACACACACACACACACACACACCACTCATTTCCAAATCCCACCCCTTCTTCCCATCCCTAACCCCTGTCCCATGAAAAACAAAAGCAAACAAACAAACAAACAAAGACACTCACGCATTTTCCATGAAACCTAGAATGAATTCTGTGCCGCGTGAATCCCGGGCTGTAAATGAAAACTTCAGTGTTGATACTTCAGTTCTCGACTGCGACTTCATCATTCGTGCATACAATATTCAGTAAACTGAGAGAGAGAGAGAGAGAGAGAGAGAGAGAGAGAGAGAGAGAAGAGAGACAGACAGACAGGCAGGCAGGCAGACAGACAGACAGAGACAGACTTACAGTTTACGTGATAGATCTCTACCACATTAGGTAACGACACGTATTCGAATATGACACAATTCCAAAATGATTACATACTCGCATACTCACTCACTTTTGGAAGTGAAGAATAGTTGTTTACAATGTGTCAATCATTCAATTACTCAATCAAACAATCGATCTACTAGCTACCAATTATTGCATTTAAATTTTCGTTTACTAAAGACATTCAAAGATCAATTCTTCGATGAAACAACCAAACCAAACAGCTAATTAGCAAAGCTATCACCCGGCTAATGAACGCACTGCTCGCCCTATTAATGTAGTATTTAAGAAAGTGAAAGCAGCCAGTGGGATATCTAGCAAATCAGTCTTCCATCGACCAGCCAGTCCATGAATCAGTCTATCAATCAGCCAGTCCATCAGTCAATCAGTCCACGAGCTGGTTGAACAGCCAGTCAGTCAAAAAAAAGCAGCCAGCCTATCAGCCAGCTAGTACATCAGCTACTTCATCGACCAGTATGTCCGTCAATTGATGAGTCCATCAGTCAGTCCATCAGCCAGTCAGTCCACCAGCCAGCCAGTCCATCAGCCAGTCAGTCCACCAGCCAGCCAGTCCATGAAGCAGTCAGTCCGTCAGCCAGCCACTCCATCAGACAGTCAGTCCACCAGCCAGCCAGTCCATGAAACAGTCAGTCCGTCAGCCAGCCAGTCCATCAGCCAGTCAGTCCACCAGCCAGCCAGTCCATCAGCCAGTCAGTCCATCATCCAGCCAGTCCATCAGCCAGTCAGTCCACCAGCCAGCCAGTCCATGAAACAGTCAGTCCGTCAGCCAGCCAGTCCATCAGCCATGTCAGTCCACCAGCCAGCCAGTCCATCAGCCAGTCAGTCCACCAGCCAGCCAGTCCATCAGCCAGTCAGTCCACCAGCCAGCCAGTCCATGAAGCAGTCGGTCCAGCAGTCCATGACACGTACCACTGAGGACACCAGGAGACAGTGAAGCTGCCAGGACGACCAGCAGCAGCAGCAGCAGCAGCAGCACAGGGGCAGCCATGATGATGGTCACTGGCTCAGGAACGGCTGTAGAGAGAGCGTTCTGTCTCTACTGTCTTTCTCCCTGTCTGCTCTTTCTCTTTCTGTCCCACTCTGTGAGTCATGAATGGAGAAATGGTAGCATGATCACTGCTGGCTCGTGGATTTTTTTTCGCCCCTATTTTCTCTCTCTCTCTCTCTCTCTCTCTCTGTCTCTCTCTCTCTCTCTCTCTCTCTCTCTCTCTCTCTCTCTCTCTCTCTCTCTCTCTCTCTCTCTCTGTGTGTGTGGAATGAGGCGGGAAGATCTTTGCTTCGTGGCATTAAATTCTAATGTATCCAGCTCCATGCCTGTTATCAGATTGCAAACAACACTGGAAGTAAATCTGGCTGCCTAGCGTCAGTGCAGCCACCTCACCTGGAAAATCACCAGAGAAGGAGACAGCACAGCTGGTCACTGGACTGAAGACAGCCCCAGCAGCGGATGAGATGGAGTGCCAGCGCGGAGCAAGCTCACCTCCACAAGACTGACATGTCAGCAGCCAGTGTGGCCAGCGCCTTGAGAGCATCTGGCTGGCTTTTCAAATAAAGTCATTGCCTTAGCGTTTAAAGCAAGAAGCTCTGAAGGTTCACCGGCTTAAATGAAACGGCTCGTGAGGACCAGATCTCAAACGGCAATGGCAGGAGGCAACTGATAGAAAGGTTAGGTTCCAGTTGGATCTGGTTGAGGAGGAACAAAGTGAACCTCTTAAGACTTAAATGCCATCTAACAGGTGTCTGGTAGCAGACTTCAATGTCATCTA
>JADBJO010007120.1:87500-90000 GCA_016801955.1 Conus betulinus
AATATACTTACATACTCACATGCCTCAATACATACATAACATCACCAGCTTTGCTTGCTTTGCACACTTTGTAGGATGGAGGGAAGAGGAGGGTGCAGAGAGAAGTCTGTTAAAGGTGCATCTGGTCCTCGGGATGCATTATGTCCCAGGGGACCGTCAGCTTTGCCTGACAACAGTAGAACGCAACGTCAGTAAGACGAGGTGGGTATTAAACCTTGTTCCACACGTTGATGGTGGCTTCCTCTGATATCAGTGAGACAAGGTGGAGTATTAAGGCTTGTTCCACACGTTGATTGTGGCTTCCTCTGATATCAGTGAGACAAAGTGGGGGTATTAAGCCTTGTTCCACACGTTGATTGTGGTTTCCTCTGATATCAGTGAGAGAAGGTGGAGCATTAAGCCTGGTCCACAACGTTGATGGGGGTTTCTTCTGATATCAGTAAGACGAGGTGGGTATTACGATTTGTGCACACGTTGATTGTGGCTTCCTCTGACATCAGTAAGACGATGGGTATTAAGAATTGTGCACACGTTATTGTGGCTTTGCTGATATCAGTAAGACAATGTGGAGATTAAGCCTTGCGCACACGTTGATTGTGGCTTTCTCTGATATCAGTAAGACAAGGTGGAGCATTAAGCTTTATGCACACGTTGATTGTGGCTTCCTCTGATATCAGTAAGACGAGGTGGGTATTAAGCCTTGTGCACACGTTGATTGTGGCTTCCTCTGATATCAGTAAGACAAGGTGGAGCATTAAGCCTTGTGCACACGTGTGCTGGTGTTGATTTCATATACTAGCAAGGCCAGAGAAGCTTCAGGGCCAGAATGAAATGCAGCTGCCGGGGAAGCTGCACTGGTCTATTACTTGCAAGCTGCCTTCAGCTATTTGACTGCTTTTTTCCCCTCTTTGTGCTTTTCAAGGAATCATCGTGCAACCATCCGACCGTCTCTGAACTGTTTCTTCTACACCCTTTGGAATGAATTGAATGGTTGCTGTAAACCTGTCTTTCAGCGGCTCTCCCTTTCCACAGGGACACGATTCGTATAGTTTTCAAAACTTATTCTGGATGTAGCAAATGATTTATCGAACTGCTTCAGTATATGCATTTGCTCGTCATTGGTGGAAAGTACTGCTGTGTTACCCATGACGGGTATAAAAAGGGGTATTTAGTGTCCATTCTCAAGGTCCGTAGAATTTGTACCACTCATGGCTGCTTTCAAGGTGACCTCCGTTGCCAGCACAAACAATATTGCTATGCCAGTGTCCATACTGATCCAGTCTGTTGTGTGTTCCTGTGTAGAAAACCTCATTGAGACGCTATGGAAATGTTTTGTCAGTGTCTTTCGGGTCTTTTTTGGGGGACGTGATATTATTGGAGGGCCTGATGCATATCTGACAGGCTTTTTAACTGCGTCTTCCTTCCTCGTCGACTGCACCCCACCCTCACCCGTTCTCCCCACATCCCCTGTCAAGCAAGTTGTCCCCATCCCTGTATACCTCTGTTGTATTGCCATTTCCACTGTGAACTGAGGAGAGAGACTTTCTGCACGGTGATCTGAGTCTTCTTGCATTAAGCTCCTCGAAGCACATGCTGATATGACAGCGTTTCAAGAAATCTCTATTCCTTGGCTGTCATGACAGTGTATAAGTGCGGGTGATGTTTTGAACTTGAGACACGAAAGCGAAACTATAGGTCAACAGTGTTTGGAGTTATGACCTTTTCTCGTCGTTCATTGGACGCTGAGGCACGTGACTGATGAGAGAAGCTCACTGTTTTGTGGGACGGGTGTGTTCCCAATATGTAGGGCTGACCAGGAGATGCCAGACGAGAGGGAAAGGGGGCGTGGCTTGGGCCAAGTTGACAGTTTTTCAACCTTGGGGTTTGTAAAGGAAAACTTAGTGTTTCCGGTGGCCAGGAAGTGGTCGATTTTTGATGTAACGCAGACAGAGGCCTGCCGGGGACTCTCTTGGTTAGAATAGTGATTGTCGAAGAAGTTGGGGAATAATAATTACATCAGGAGAAGAGAAAAATAATTAATACGTGAATGTAAAACTATTGATAGGAATTTTTAAAAAAAGGAGAAAAATAAAATGACATCGTATAAAGAAGAGCATTTTGTGAAAAAGCGCAGTCAGGTTAAAATAAATTTATGCTAATCAGTTTAAAAATAAAATTATACAAATCAGGCTAAAAATAAAATCATACAATTCATTTTAAAATGAAATTATTCAAATCGTTTGTTTTTTTATTTATATTTTTGTAACCCAACTGTCGGAAGGATGCGTTGGAAGCTGATTGAATGCGTGTTTTATTGTTTGTGTGTTTTTTTTTTTTTGTTTTTTTTGTATTGCGTTTTGTGTAGAGTGTCTTCAGAATTATTCTCAATTCAATCTGACATATTCCAAAGCTAACCTTAGGACTTGGAGTTTCCTTTCCGAAAACCTCGGCGTCCAACCATTGACGACAACTACAATTCTCCTGGAAACTTAAATTCGCT
>JADBJO010007120.1:95000-107500 GCA_016801955.1 Conus betulinus
TTTTTGTGTGCGTAATTTGTGGAGTGCATTCTCGTGTGTGTACGTGTACCACTGGTAATGTAGAACTCTCTCTCTCTCTCTCTCTCTCTCTCTCTCTCTCTCTCTCTGTCTCTCTTTCTTTCTTTCTTTTCTCTCTCTCTCTCTCACGCACACAGACACACACACACACACGCGCGCACGCGCGTGCACACACACACACACACACACACACACACACACACACACACACACACACACACACACACACACACGCACACACACACACACACACACACACACAAACATTGTAAAGAAATATACACATCCCGTGCACGTTGTTTTTTTGTGTACGTATTTTGTTGAGTGCATTCTCGTATGTATTTGTGTATCACTGGTAATGTAAACTCTCTCTCTCTCTCTCTCTCTCTCACACACACACACACACACACACACACACACACACACACACACACACACACACACATGCACACACGCGCACGCGCACGCACACACACACACACACACACACACACACACACACACACACACACACGCACACACGCACTGGCATGCACGTACGCACGCAAGCACACACACACACACACACACACACACACACACACACACACACACACACACACACACAGAGTGACACACACATTGTAACAACATATGAGTATCCTGTATATTGTTTTTTGTGTGCGTAATTTGTTGAGTGCATTTCTCGTGTGTATATATGTCTCACTGTTAATGCAAACTCTCTCTCTCTCTCTCTCTCTCTCTCTCTCTCTCTCTATATATATATATATATATATATATATATATATATAAACCGCACGCACACGCACACACACACACACACACACACACAGTAAAGAAATATGCATATCCTGCATTTTGTTTTAACACGCATGATTTGTTGAGTGCATTCTCGTGTGTATGTGTGTGTTATTGGTAACGTAATCCCCCCTCCCCCCACCCTACCCCACCACCCCGCCTTGTCTCTCTCTGTTACACACACACACACACACACACACACACACACACACACACACACACACACACCGTCACGCGTCTGGCCGGATGGGCGGAAAAGAGATGGGCTTTTAATGACTAGACCTGTGCTATTTCTGATCTTGTACACGTCTTTCAACGATTTAACCAACAGCTACAGCAGTCGTGGCAGTCCAGGCCCAAAGGTGCAAATAAGTCCCTGTTTTCTTTTCATAATTTCTTTTATAGATTATATAGGCAGTTAGCTAGAGAAACATTTCCTTCCAGATGTTGTTCTCTCTCCTCTCTCTCTCTCTCTCTCTCTCTCTCTCGGAAATAAAGATTATCATCATCATCATCATCTCTCTCTCCCTCTCTCTCTGTGCAGCTTCCTTTATGAAAAAGAGAGAGAGAGAGAGAGAGAGAGAGAGAGAGAGAGAGAGAGAGAGAGAGAGATAGAACTCTGAACTCTGAAAATATTTTAATGAATAGGCCTTAGGCCCATGTCACTGGGAGTGGTTACAAGTACAACAAAAATAACAGGAAAACGCTTCGAAGATTTGTTCTCATCTAGCGATCAATAAGGAGACGACTTCAAGGATCCAGCGTACACACACGACAATAGGGACTTGCATACCATACATGTTTAGGGGTAGATTTTCACATCATTTACCCATTTAAATACATATTCCGTAATGAAAAAGCTTTTTCGAGGTATAGCTAGCCGGATAATCAATGTCTTACTTTCAGTAGCAAGAAGCATTGTCAATTTGAACAGAGAAGGATTATTGTAGTATTTATTCGGTATGTATTTTTCTCTTAATTCTTGATACTGCGGGCAGTATAAAACAAAGTGTACTTCAGATTCCACTTGAGAGACACAAAAGGGCACAACAAGTCATTTTCTGTTATATTTCTATGAAAGCGCAGTTTATGCACATTTAGTTGGGAAACACCCAACCTTAGTCTGATTAAACTTATCCTAGCTCGTAGATGGTTAAAAAATTTAGATATGAAGAAAGAACCAGATCACTTATGAATGTCCGATACAGTTGAAAACGATCACTTTGTTCCATGTTATAAAACCATTGCGTCCTGTAGTCATTAATCAAACTGTTTTTCAATGTTCTCAAAAATCCTTTCTCATCACCTACACCCTGGTTTTCCCAGACTTCACCAAACCCGTATTTATATACAGAGAGAAACAGACTGCTGACGCCCAAGTATTCTTGTTATTATTATGAAGATATAATAACATGTTATAAGACTTTAGAGGCAAACGATGAGATGGCATCTTCACAATTTTTAACCAATATTTAATACTTTTTACATACAGTTTACGTATAGTGGAAAGCGTCCTAACTCACCATAAATCATCACATTTGGGGTTCTTGTACTAACATTCAAGAACCTTTTTAAAGAAAACAAATGTACCTTTTCTATTATGTCCAGATTTCCGACGATGCCCCAAACTTCGGCTCCATAACTAAGCATAGGTTGTAATTGGGTGTCATCGAGTTTGAAGAGTATAGCAGGCGATTTTTCTCCTAATGACCACAACAACTTAAAAATGCTGATAACTTTTTTTTTTTGCTCGACTAGCTAGATCGTTCAGACAATGTGCAAAGGTGAGCCTGGTGGACATAATAACCCCAAGATACTTGTACATATTAACTACTGATATCTTACTCTGGCCATAATACCATTGTTCGTGCTCTGACACAAAACCACCATTTCTAAAGATAACAATATTGACTTGTCTAAATTCACAATCAAACCAAGCTTCCTTGCTGTGTCATGCAACACATTTAACTGATTTTGCAAACCAATAATAAAATCAGAAATCAGAATAATGTCATCAGCAAACATTAGGATAAAGATTTCTAAAAAGTCTGGGATAAGTTGAATTCCATGTTTACCTTTTAAGATGATTTCCTCGGCCAACTCATTTATAAGCAATGAAAACAGGACAGGGATGCATTTATCACCCTGCTTTAAATCCGTGGGACACAGAAAAAAGCTGCCAACTCTTACTCTCGCCTGTACAATGTTATAAATACTAGTTAAAGCCCGGGTATTTTTTCCCCGCACACCCCTTCTCTTTAAGACAGCCCATAACTTTGAACGAACAACAGAGTCAAAAGCTTTTTGAAAATCAATAAAGGCAACATAAAGTTTTTTGTGTAAAAGTAGTTGTTTCTGAATCATGGCAAATAGCGTGAAGACATGGCAATGGTGCTGTAATCTTTCCTGAATCCTGCTTGACAGTCATTTATTACATTGTTGCTTTCGATCCAATTTGTCAGCCTTACATTCAAAATATGGCGATATAATTTACTACAAAATATTCAATAACGAAATACCTCTATAGTTGTTGGGAATTTTACGATCACCTTTTTTGAAAATAGGTTGTATAAAGGCTTTAGACCACTGTATAGGGTAAGAACCAGAAGTAAATACTGCATTAAACAGTAGAACTATAAATGGAACAACTATAGTAGCTGAATTTTTGAAGACTTCTCCTATTATTCCATCGGGGCCTGCTGCTTTGCCATTTTTAAGAGATCTCACAGCAGCATAAACTTCATTTTCTGTTATCTCTGCATCCAGAGAATCTGTGTTCGCCTGCTGAAAACCATCATCATCCTGTTCTTCTTGAGGATCACTAGTATCATCAATAGAAACATTTTCGGTATTAGACTGAAACACTTGGGAGAAATGATTATGCCAATCATCTTTAGTACTGTCATTGGTTGTAGACTTTTTGTAAACACAAGATCTCAACTTGGTCCAAAAACCAGCTGGGTTACTAATATTCTCATGTAACGTTTTCCAGTGTCGCCTTACGGTGATTTTTCTTTTTAATCCTTATAAGTTCTTTATATTCCCTTCTTTTTTGGTTGTATTCAAGTCTTAAAGTGACGTCATCGTCTTTACAATTATAATACTGTCTTAAGTTACATCTGAGTTCGTTTTTTTGCTTTGACTACACTCATGGTCAAACCAAGGATCTGACTTTTCTTTGCCGACTGTAATAGTTTTCTTCAAACATAAACAAGCATCGAGCAACGCATCATTAAAAGTCTGTAGAGCCTCGTTGATGTCATCACCGATCAAAAAGATGCTTTTTTCTAAGTTGCTTTTAAACTCATCAGATGTAGTGTTCTGTTTGAATTCATCCAATTTACCTTGGTCCCATACATTTTTTCCATCTTCTTAAAGCTACCCTCGTTTGCCTTTACATGTTTTTTTTCGTCATTTACAATAGAATTAAGCATGACTTCAACTGGCATATGTTTAGATTCTATTTTCGGGGTGACCTTCAGCGAGACATAGAACTTTTAGTAAACAACGAGATACGATAACATAGTCGATAATGCTACATCCGGTTGATGAAACATAAGTAAAGTTTCCATAGTCCTTGCCATTTTGGATAGTACCGTTCAATATACAAAGATCGAAAAAAAAAGTACAAACATTTAGTAAACAATTACCAAAGTCATTCAAAACATTATCTTTTGAAGTACGATAGACTTCCTGCTCCTTGTCGTCTTTCCATGTTACACCCTCACCCAAATCTTCATCCTCTTCCTTTCCATTTAACCCCCCTGTACGTACGTGCATTGAAATCTCCAAGCAGTAAAAGAGGTACATTTCCAACAGTTCAACGAGATCCAATATGCACTGTTCAACAATAAGTATACCATTGGATAAATCGCATATCGATAATAATCAGAGGAGCTTGGGGGTACATATACACCGAGTAAGATAACTGGTGAATCCGTACCAAGAAGATCTTTAGACAGTTTTAATACGATTATGTTGTCATGTTCATGTTCGGTCTTTATCTGTTCAACGTACTGTGATAAATCTTTCTTGACAAGAAGTGTTAAACCTCCTGACAATCTTACAGTGACACCATCAGACAATTTAATACCTGGTACAATGAAATAATCATAATCTGGAAATAAATGATCTGGAAATTGAGTAGAGAATGTTTCGACAAGCAAACACAAATCAAAATCATTGATATAAATCGCACGTCGGTATCGAACAAGCGAGAGAGACCTTCAATATTGTACGTTAGAATCTTAATGTTTCCCCTGACATGAGCCCGGCCGTGTCCCTATGTATAATCCTGCTTTGCATTTCCACGTGCCACTTCGTGGATTGTTGTTTGCCGTTTAGAAGAACTGTTCGTGCACGAAGAGCTTCTTGATCGAGTCAAAGGATGCACAGGTTTTGTTCGTGGAATTTCGTCTGTCACCCTTTTTTTGTGGTTTTGTTGCCATTTTTCTGCTCTGTGATTGTCTGTCTGTCCTGTTTGTGATTTGGTGAGTATGACAGTGTCGGTTCCATTACTTATTTTCTTTTCAGTCGCTCCGTTGTCATTTACCATCTGTTGTGACATCGATTTCTCCATGTCCGGATTTTCCGGATTATGCTGGTCTTCAATGTCAAGATCTTTATCCATATCATGTGTGCTGTGTCATCTACAGTATCTCCTGTTGTCCCCCCTTCTGTTACATTTTTTTCTTCATCAAAAATATTCTGTAACTCCCCTGTGCTGTCTTCGACTCGGTTTGCGACACTCTCTGTTTCAGTGTCTGCGCTACTTTCCTTTTGAGCCTTGTCTGTAGAACCTATTACAAGGTTTGGGTCCATGTCTAACCCCTCGTTCATATCTATATCATTATATTTTTTCTTTTGTGCCACTTCCCTCACAAATTGGTTCCCTCTCCAACCCACTGGCTATGTTGTCATCTTTCTTTTCTTTCGTTGCACTGAATCCCACGTCAATGATGTCTGTATCTGTGTTTGCACTGTACACAACCTGGTCAGTATGCACTTGGTGCACTATCTTGTCGTGTCCTGTCATACTCCGTGCATCAGCAGAGTGAGAAACATCACTATTACGCTGATCAAGGTTGTTAGGCCTATTTGTTGTGGTTAGGGATGGGAAGTGGCAATAGAAGTAAGATAAGGGTACGATTGGTAATCGTGCTGCCTGTTTTGCGAACCACCAGCTTCGCCACACAATCTCGCATCAGAGTACTCACAGTTTCTGCTGACAAACTGCACACGACTATCAAGGCGGCTGTCGTCATAGTACGACTGCCTTTCATAGCCACCCTTCCAAGAGTAGTAGTCGTTGTATTCGTTGTTGTTGTTGTAGCGCTATTGTAGTAGCCGCTATTATTGTAGCGGGTGTCCTGGCTCCCTGCCGACTGTCTCCACTGCTGCCGTGAATGGCGGGCCTGGCTCTGCTCCTCCACCACCAGTCTGCTTCCCCGGTTACTAGTAGGCATGTAGCCCCGGCGTCGATACTGCTGCATTGTGTCCCTCTGTCGATCGGTAAGGTCTGCAGCCACTGTCACATTTTTTTCTCCGAAGGGCCGTCCTGCCCTCCCTCAGCACTGCCATCCTGTCTGTCCAGCGCGCAAATGTTACGATCATTGGCGGGGGGCGACCATTGGAATCTTTGTGACGTCCAAGACGTTGGGCACGCAAAATATCATCCGAAACGCCAGATTTTCCCTGACACTGACCCATCCAGTATACGCACCACAGACTGAACGCAATCTTCGATCGTTTCGTTTCTCCGGGAGCAATGGCACATTGAAGAATTTTAAGTTGTCACGTCTGGTGAACCTTTCTAGTTTTTCCACCTTTTCATCTAGAATTGTAGTTGATCGTGTCAAATTCTGCTCAAGCTGGATTACCGTGCGTTTGGTTTTGCTAATCTCATCTGCTGCTGTGACCACGGTTTGTTCGAGTGTGTACGTTCTACTTCGAAGCTCTTGAATCTCGTTCTTAAACTCACTTGCAATCCGGTTTAAATTTTGCGCACCTTGCTGAGTCACCGCACCAAGTCGATCATCCAGTATTTTATGCAGTGATTTTTCAAATTCTGCTCTCTGTTTGTCTGAAATATTTTGAAGATTTGATTCCATACTTTCATCTGTTGCTTCGTGTTCTTTTTCAAAAAAAATTATCAGGGTATAAAATCAGAGTAATCACTGTACGAAAAGCAAAATACTGGGAGAGTTTCAAAAACGCGTCCTGTCGACAGCTTGACCACAAACTCACTCAGAGAGAGAGAGAGAGAGAGAAGAGAGAGAGAGAGAGAGAGAGACAAGAGAGAGAGAGAGAGAGAGAGAGAGAGAGAGAGAGAGAGAGAGAGAGAGAGAGAGAGAGAGAGAGAGACAGACAGACAGACAGAGAGAATATCAACAAACAATAAAAGAAAGCCATCGCACGTTGTATCAGCTTGCATTTGGGTTAAAAAATTAAGATTACAGAAATGAAAAACACACACACACACACACACACACACACACACACACACACACACACGCACACATGCGTGCGCGCGTATAAGCACACACGCACACACATGCGCGCGCGCACACACACACACACACACACACACACACACTACACTCACTCACGCGCGCGCTCGAGCGCGCGCGCGCACACACACACACACACACACACACACACACACACACACACACACACACGCGCACACACACACACACACACACACACACACACACACACACACACGATTTAATACTCTTTATACGGATGCACACATGTACACACACACGCGCGCGCGCGTGCTCGGGGGGCTCACACACACACACACACACACACACACACACACACGATTTTATACTCTTTATACGGATGCACACATATACACACACGTGCGCGCGCGTGCTCGGGGGCTCACACACACACACACACACACACACACACACACACACACACACACACACACACACACACACACACACACACACATTTTGTACTCTTTACATGCTCAGAAAACGCATTTTGTCCTCTGTCGTTCTAATGTATGTATGTCTACATACCTTCATATATGTCCACATACCTTCATATATATCCACATACTTTCATATATGTCCACATACCTTCATACATGTCCACATATCTTCATATATATCCACATACCTTCATATATCTCCACATACCTTCATATATATCCACATACCTTCATGCATATCCACATACCTTCACATATGTCCACATACCTTCATGCATATCCACATACCTTCATATATGTCCACATACCTTCATATATATCCACATATCTTCATTTATGTCCACATACCTTCATATATGTCCACATACTTTTCATGCATGTCCACATACCTTCATATATGTCCATATACCTTCATTTATGTCCACATACCTTCATTTATGTCCACATACCTTCATATATGTCCACATACTTTCATACATGTCCACATACCTTCATATATGTCCACATACCTTCATACATGTCCACATACCTTCATAAATGTCCACATACTTTTGAGTCAAACAAAAAAGCCTTGTATCAAATGACTGAGACCAATCGTGGTATGATGAAGGGTGTATGGAGGAATGCCTGCGGGTTGGGTTGATTCTTGAGGACTTGCAAGTAAAGTGAAGCATGAGATGTGTGTCTGACTAGGCCAAACATACAACATCTGCGGGCACCTGCATGGAATTAAACATGTTTATTAGTGGTGGTAGGGAGCAGTGTGTTCAGCAGGTTCTGTAAGATGATGACATTGAGTTCAGAGGCTGTTGGTTTCTGAACATGAACTTTCGTGAGGACCTCCTCTCTCCGGTACCTGACCCTATGCAGCAGTGTGTGTGTGTGTGTGTGTGTGTGTGTGTGTGTGTGTGTGTGTGTGTGTGTGTGTGTGTGTGTGAGTGAGAATGCGCTGATCAAGAACTGCTCTCTGTCTGTCTGATTTTGGCGTTGCATTGGAACCGCCGGATTCAACCTTATTTAAAGTTTGATTTGGTCTGGATTCGTCTTTGTACTCCCAGTTCTTATAGAACAGGGAGTACTTTACAATGGGAACAAAGGAATGCTGTCTGTGTGTCTGGGTGTCTGTCTGTCTGTCTGTCCGTCCGTCCATGGTCAAAGTATGTTCCACTGGCTCCAGACAAAACTATTGGGCCGATCTTTCTGAAAATTTGTGGGTATATTCATTATTGGTCACGGATGATGCCCGATGTTTTATTTCACCGTTTTATCCGTTACTAACGGCTATAACGGCCACTAACCGTTTTTCTTCTTTATGAGCTATCTCACAAAGTACTTGGCCGATCTTTCTGAAAATTTGTAGCTATGTTTATTATTATGGGTTACGGTTGATTCCCGATGTTTTAGTTTACTGTTATAGCCGTTACTAACGGCCATAACGGCCCATAACGGTTTTTCTTCTTTATGGAATATCTCAGAAAGTACTTGGCGAAAATTTGTGGATATGTTCATTATGGGTCAAGATGATAGCCGTTGTTTACCAGAATAGCCGTCACTACCGGCTATAAGGGCCTCAAACGGTTTTTCCCTATTTATAGAATATGTCACACGTATTCAAGATAAACTGGGAGAACTTTGATATGCTTTGCATCTTGTTTTCGTTAGGTCGAGTACAACAAAACCTTTTGTACTGGACTCCTGCTGGGATGCTACTGAACACAACAGCATTCAGATTAGCGTCTGTTGACACGTGTGGCATATGGGGCGAATGGAATTGTCTCGTTGGTTGGGTTTGTTTTCCTGGCAGCGGATCATACCAGATTTTGAAGGTTGTTTGGATTGATAACTGGAAGGGGTAGCATTGTGCCAGACAAGACTGTCACTGACCACAGTGCCTGTAATGGCTTCAGTAATGAGATGGCTGCACAATCGTCACTGTACTGACAATGGCATCTATACTATGATTTTTAATATCACTAGGACAGGATTATTGTCACTGACCACAGTGTCTGTGCTGTGATGTTTAGTAATGACAGGACAGGACTATTGTCACTAACCACAGTATCCTATCAACCTTCAGTGATGACTGGACAGGACTATTGTCACTGACCTCAGTATCTCTATTAACCTTCAGTGATGACAGGACAGGGCGTTTATCACTGACCACAGTATCTCTATTAACCTTCAGTGATGACTGGACAGGACTATTGTCACTGACCACACTATCTCTATTAACCTTCAGTGATGACAGGACAGGACGTTTATCACTTACCACAGTATCTCTATTAACCTTCAGTGATGACTGGACAGGACGTATTGTCACTGACCACACTATCTCTATTAACCTTCAGTGATGACTGGACAGGGCGTTTGTCACTGACCACAGTGTCTCTATTAACCTTCAGTGATGACTGGACAGGGACTATTGTCACTGACCACAGTATCTCTATTAACCTTCAGTGATGACTGGACAGGACTATTGTCACTGACCACACTATCTCTATTAACCTTCAGTGATGACTGGACAGGACTATTGTCACTGACCACAGTGTCTCTATTACCTTCAGTGATGACTGGACAGGACTATTGTCACTGACCACAGTATCTCTATTAACCTTCAGTGATGACTGGACAGGACTATTGTCACTGACCACACTATCTCTATTACCTTCAGTGATGACAGGACAGGGCGTTTATCACTGACCACAGTATCTCTATTAACCTTCAGTGATGACAGGACAGGGCGTTTGTCACTGACCACAGTATCTCTACTAACCTTCAGTGATGACAGACAGGAACGTTGTCACTTACCACAGTAACTGTACTGACCGTCAATAATAACAGGACATGGCTATTGTCACTGACCACAGTATTTGTACTGCGACGGTCAGTAGAAAGAAACTCGTGTGAGAACGTGGCAGCAGCGAGTCCTCAGAAGAGAAGCCCCCTTCAAGCAAGTGTTTCGACCCTTATCTCCTGACACTCTAGGGGGGTTGGGCCACACCCGGTTCATGACTCTGGATGTCCCTCTGCTGCCCCTTTTTTTTTCCCATCTTGGGACGAGCCATGGCTGGGATTCGAACCCATGACCCTCTGGACATGCTCATTTTCCACTTAATGACTCGCGCGTTAACCACTGAGCCACTGGGACACCTGATATCTGTAGGAAAGTTAAGCCTTATGAAGTTCATTTTTGTTCCTCCTTGACCAGATCCAGCTTGAACACCTCTCTGCCGCTTCTGCCATTGCTTTCAGGGCTCTGGTTTTTTCCCTCTGCAACTGAGAGCTGTTTCATGAGGCTGTATGCAGACGTTCATACAAACCCCCTAGCTCCAATTTCTGCAGTGAGGACTTTGACCTGATAGCCTTCTCTCCTCAGGCTGTTTGCCAGATCAGCATACTTTTCAGTCTTGTAGATTTGAGCTGCGTCCATTCTGTTCTCATATGGCACCGTGAGCTCGATCATGATCAGCTGCTTGGCTGACTGAGAGTGGACTACTATGTCTGCTCTCATGCCACTCTTGCTGATGATCTCTGGGTGACTCTTCCATTCTGGGAGGTCTGCTGTGCACTCCCAGTCATCTGCCCCGTCCAGCAGACTCTGCCTGCATGTTCGGAGTGGCACGTTGTTCTTGGCCATGATTCGCTGCCTCCTGCCGTGAAGAATGTTCCTAATTCATCTCTGGATTCTACTTCCAAATCCTCCCGATGATGTAATTAATGCTATTCAAAACTCAGTATTTCGATTTGTTTGGAATAGAAAAAAGGATCGTATAGATAGAAAAAGTGTGACTAAAAACATAATAGATGGAGGACTTGGTGTGCCAAGAATAAAAGAATATGTATTTGCATTAAAACTTGCATGGAATAGAAAAATAAGAATATCGTCTCATAAGTGGAAAAGTATTATTTTGGCAAGTTGTCCAAGAATAGATCATCTAGAAAAAATTGTTTTAGTCTTCCTCTAGGCCAATTATCCAAAAATAAATTTTGGGCTGATGTATTTAAGGCATATAAGGAATTTGGCCGAAGGATTCTACCTTGCATTTCCGAAGAAATGGCTCCCGAAAATATATTCTATAATGAAAATATTAAGATAAACAAAAATCAATTTTTTTTTTTTTATCAAAGTCTGTTCGACAAAAATATACATACAATTGGACACATTATAAAAGAAGATGGTACGCTTTCGGCATATAGAGAGTTCAATAACAAATATGGATTTTGCATTGACTTTATCTCGTATACTGGATTATTAAGAGAGAGTAAGCGCATATATTCGGAAAACTGCAGTAACAATGAGAAATAAAAAGAGTGAAGAAAGGTCTAAATTATGGAAACTTATCTGTTCAGTCAGCAGAGGGGCACGTATTTATTATGATGCCTTCTGTGTGGCAACATAAACCCTGCTTATTGCAATAAGTGGAATGAAAAACTTGAACAGCAATTGGAATGGGATGTCATTTTAAAAAGGTGCAAAATATAAAAGAAATAAAACTTTAATGGTTTCAGATAAGAATTCTACACCGTATACTGGGTACAAATATTGTGCTATCAAAATTGAGAATATGAATTCAACCGAATGATCATTGTACATTTTGTAATACAGAAAGAGAAAACATTGAGCATCTATTTTGGCCGTGTGAGCATGCGGCACACATTTTTGGCAACAACTTCAAGCAATAATAAAAGGAAAATGTTATCAAGTGGATTCTTAAATTTGTCTGTTGAATTGGCA
>JADBJO010007120.1:115000-119123 GCA_016801955.1 Conus betulinus
TTTGTTTCTGAGGTGAACATCGTCGTGCAGGAAATCTGTCTTCATTCATCACCAAGGACCAGCAGATTCAGCATCAACTCTCAACGAATAAAAGATGTAAGCAGGGGCTAGGTGAAGGCATGTTCTTCCTTTAAACTGTATGAACATAGGGACAAAGACTGCTTTGCTGTGCCGTCTGTGCTCACGGCATTACCTCTGCTTGAATGTAACGTGTGGTTTGTACAATCATTAGTCACACTAAGACGACTTTTCTCTGAAGAAACCCATGGCACACCCAGCTTTTCAAAAAGCCTTTCATCTTGTCTGCCCCTTTATATGACTGTCTGCTCTGTAGTGATAGACATAGCCTTCCGTGTGGGTAGGTCCTGGTATCTGCCAACCATTGCCTGTCTCTTTCTGGGACTATTATGTAGCAAGTAATATAATGATAACAGAGCATTCATAAAGCACCTTACCAAAGGTTCTAGGCACTGGTAATACACACTCTCGTGTACGCAACGGGCTACCTACCTGGGTAGTGCCAACTGAAGAGATGCCTGCCAACGCTTGATTCAGTCGTTCCCTGTGTCTCCAGTCAATAGTGTTCCCTCAATTTCCTTACTTCCTTCAGTCTTCCAAGTTCTCACGCAGGGTGCATGCTATGTGTAACGTGTCATCCATACCAAAGGCCAAACTGGCCATCTCTTCCGAAAGTTGGTGGTGGGATTTTACATGCGTGCAAGATGTTATATACGTGCGTTCACACACGGAACCTCGGTTCATAGTCCCATTCGAAGACTATTTGGGAAATAGATTCAGAACCAGTGTTAACTCCGAGGGGAAAATCTCCCTGTACGAAACGGCCCGGCGGAGATTCGAACCCGCGACCCCAGGATCACTAAGATTACAAGTCAGGCGCTCTGCCAACTGTGCTGTTCCGGCTATCTGTGGTGTTCCGACAGATTTGGCCCACTGGAATGATGACAGGTTTTTGTGCCAGCCATTCACTGTCTTCCTCATGACGCGACTCTGTGCTATTCTGATAAATGTGGCACGCTGGTGTGTGAAATGCCCACGTGCTTGCCAACCCGTTGTATGTTTTCTTATGTGACTGTCTGTGCTGTAATGATAGTTACGGCCCAGATGTGTGTGGATAGTTCTTGGTGTTTGCCAACTGGCCTCTGTCTTATGGGGAAATGGATCCTCTCTCTCAGAAAAGGTTGAGAGATTACCATCTGAAAACAGACTGTGAGGCGGAGTTTTAAGGCAGTTTTGGTGATGGAGTAATTCATCTGTCAGGCACCTCCTGACATCCAGTCCGTCCAGTCCTCATCGACATACAATTCTCTGCATCCCTGTAGACTCCTAGAGCTGGACAGGGTCAGAATCGATCGTGACGTCTTTGCAGCCCGTGGCCCCCGAGCCTTCTATAGCCCAGGATTCACTGACACCAGAAAATCAAGTCAAGGGCGCGCGTGGTGATGCCAAAGGAACGAGGCCACTGGGAAGGTTCAGGAGTTGCCAGCAGCTAAAAACTGATCCTGGATGACTCAGTCAGAAAAGCATAGGATGAGCTCAGTCAGTAGTTGTAATTGTCTTTTGATAATGCGTAAGAGAAGAAGAAGAAGAAGAAGAAGAAGAGGAAACGGTGTGGAGACACGTTAAGCAGACAACAGGGATCAACACAAAGACGTCATATCACGTCACGGAGATCAGACAGGAAACATGACTTGCCTGACCCGATTCTGCTGTGGGCATCTTCAAACTTGGACAGAACCCCAAACTCAGCGCCTGTTCATGACTTGCAACCTGGTGTCCTGGCATGGTGTTGAGGGCTTATGCCTGCTAGTTAATGATTACTTAGATCAACATCTTTCCTGTGTTTCCTCCTCGATCATCACGCTCAGTCACTCTGATAAAAGAACCTGCGCGCCATCATTCTAACAAATTTTAATAGAGTTCATGGGAAATGGTAAGTTAGGAAAAAAATCTATTCGGGTGCCTTTAAGTGGAAAAGACTTTGAACAGAGCAAATGAAGTTTTTTTTTTTTTTCGAACAGAAACGTTTGAATGAACTTGTGACAATTCAAATGTAGAACTGCTTTAAATTTCTATGTATGTGTGACACAAGTGGATTTGTGTATAGGTGAGTCAATCAGTAATGATGGGCACACCGTGAAACATTTTGCAGCCAGTGATGTGAAGCTACCATGCCTCCTGGTTAGTTACGCCATTTCAAACAACAAAAGTGTTTGATAATAATAATAATGATGATGATAATGATGATAATAATAATAGTACTTATAATAACCACCACCACCACAACAACAACAATCATAATAATGATAATCATATTAATGATAATAATCATAATAATGACGATGATGACGACGACGACGACGACGACGACGCTTGATTTGTTTTCCTCAGAGAGTTCAGAGACATGTTGAGAAAGTCGCCTGTAGGAAGAATAGTACCGCAAACAAATCTGCCAAGGCTGACGTCAGTACAAATCATTTTTATAAAGCAGCAACGGGCTGGGGTGGTATTACTAGGCTGGAAAACGGAGAAAGTATTTTCAAGGTGAAGCGGGGCGACATTACTTTTTGAATGACCAGCATGTTCCTGGTTACTAAGGTCACTGGGCTTTGTGTGAGTCTTGCCTCAAAGTGCGTGGCAGAAATAGCCTCCGGCTGTCAGGGTCATACCACAGCATGTAGCCTGAAACCAGTCCATTGTCAGTTCACTGACAAGCAGTGTAGCCTGGGTACACACAACACACACACACACACACCACACAACCACACACACATTCACACGCACGCACGCATGCACACTCACACACACACACACACACACCCACACACACACACACACCACACACACACGCAGACCTATAGACTCACACACACACACACACACACACACACACACACACACACACACACACACACACACACAACACACACAGAGAGAGAGAGAGAGAGATGTATTTTTGTCATTTTTCTTTCAGGTGTTCAGTGGATCGAATGCAATCGAGGTGAGTAAAGGATATGTTAATTATCGTCGTCGTTCTGGTAGTCGTCGTCGATCTTAGTAGTAGTAGTAGTAGTAGTAGTACATTTCATCACAAGTAGGGCAAGACTTAAATCAAGTCCAGAGCTGGGAGAGAACATTTCATCAAACACAAGAGAGGGACTTCCGCCGGTCCAAAGCAAGGAGAATTGTCATCGAAAGTATGACAAGACTTCCCTCGGTGCAAAGCAGAAAGAGGACATTTTCATTTAGTGTAGGAATGAGTTTTGAACAGAAGTATGACAAGACTTCCCTCGGTTCAAAGCAGAAAGAGGACATTTTCAGGTTAGTGTAGGAATGAGTTTTTTGAACAGAAGTATGACAAGACTTCCCTTGGTGCAAAGCAGAGGACATTTTCATTTAGTGTAGGAATGAGTTTTGAACAGAAGTATGACAAGCCTTCCCTTGGTGCAAAGCAGGACATTTTCATTTAGTGTAGGAATGAGTTTTGAACAGAAGTATGACAAGCCTTCCCTTGGTGCAAAACAGAAGGAAGACATTTTCATTTAGTGTAGGGATGAGTTTTTGAACAAGAAGTCTGACAAGACTTTCACTCGGTGCAAAGCAGAAGGAAGACATTTCATTTAGTGTAGGAATAAGTTTTGAACAGAAAGTATGACAAGACTTCCCTCGGTGCAAAGCAGAAGGAAGACATTATCATTTAGTGTAGGAATGAGTTTTTGAACAGAAGTATGACAAGACTTCCCTTGGCAAAGCAAAGCAGAAGGAAGACATTTTCATTTAGTGTAGGAATGAGTTTCAAACAGAAGTATGGGAGACTTCTTCTTCGTCCACTGCAACGTTGGGAAGAACATTTCACCAAACGTTGGTCCAAACTTCCCTCAGTGTAGAGACAGGAATGAACTTCCATCAAAGAGCAGGTCAAGCTTTTTACCCAGTGCACAGCAGGATGGGAAAAGATCATAACATGGTTGGGACAACACTTCATCTGATCTAAAGCGCGGAGAAAGTGTCTTCACTGCTTCCGTATTTCATTTTTAAAGCAAACAAACAAAGAGAACAAACGGAAAAGAGAGGAGTGAAGAACTGATGTAAAAGGGGTCATGAA
>JADBJO010007121.1:2500-10000 GCA_016801955.1 Conus betulinus
CTAGAAATATTCACGAAGAAAGAAAAAGACAACAGGAATGTCAAACAACACAAATAGAAAAAAAATCAATAGATAAAACCGAGTAATAGAACAGAGGCTGTAACAACATTGCTGCTGTTTATGAATGGCACTGAAACTAGATGTGGGCAATCCTTCAAGAAAGAGAGAGCACAATCAACATGAAAAAGGCGTGGAAATTTCCGATGTTTGTCTTGTTTATGAGAACCCATCGTTTCCCTCCCCCCCCCCCCCCCCCCCCCCACCCCTCCCCCCCCTTTCCTGTCTCTCTCTCTCTGTCCTCTCATCTCTGTGTGGCTCTCTCTGTCTGTCTGTCTGTCTGTCTGTGTCTGTCCTCTCTCTCGTCTCTCTCTCTCTCTCTCTCTCTCTCTCTCTCTCTCTCTCTCTCCGCACCGCTGGGGTAAATAACAGCATCTTAGTATGAACAAACACCCCTAGAAACGAATGACAATTACGTGGCCCCTGACTTTATACACCCTGTCTGTTTGTCTGTCCTATCCGTTCGTTTTATCTATCTGCCCCTGTTCTGTCTGTCTGTCTCTCGTCTCTCTCTCTCTCTCCTCTCTCTCTTATCTCTCTCTCTTCTCTCTCTCTCTCTCTCGTATCTTGGCTCCCTTCTTTGCCATTCGGTTCGTTTTACTCGGTCTCCTTTCTTTTACAGTTGCCAGTTAAAACGAATTAGGTTTCTTCCTCGGGTTCTATTCGTCCGTTACCGTCACCCCAACCTTCTTCCCACCCCCCCAACCCACGTAGCCTGATTTTGTCTCACTTTTTCAATACTCGTCTGACAAAAAACCGCATCGTATTTGCACCCGATGTTGCGTTGTAAAAACGAGAAGCTTAGTAACAGGGAACTTAACTGGATCACGTGGTTGCCATAACATTTACACTGTCCTGCAGAGTCACAGAGTAAAACAAAAACTGAACAAAAGAAGTGCCCTCCTCTCCGTTTCCTCATTTCTATCTCCATGCGACCTCTCCCTATCTCTATCTCTGTAAGACGACACATAATAAATCTACTCTCTATATCTCTCTATCTCAATGTGTGTGTGTGTGTGGTGTGGGTGTGTTGTCTGTATGTCTGTCTGTCTGTCTGGGTGTGTGTGCGGTGGTCGTGCGTGCCTGCGGTGTGTGTCGTAGTGCAGTGTGTGTGGTGCTGTGTGTCTGTCTGGTCTGTCTGTCTTGTCAATCTAATCCGTCTGTCTGTCTGTTATTCTGTATGCCTGTCCGTCGGTTGACTGTCTCTGGCTCTGTCTAGTCTGTCTGGTGTCTGTCTGTCATCTCTCTCTCTATCTTCTCTCTCTCTCCTCTCTCTCTCTCGTCGCACTACTGGGGTTATTACAACACCTTAGTACGAACTAATCATAAAAAAAGGAAAAGAAACAAAAAGAAAAAAAGAAACAGAAGAATGAAAATTATGAAGGCTGACAGGTGGCTGCAAGACTTTTTACTCTGTCTGTCTCTCTGTTGTCTAACCCGTATCCAGTCTATCCTTCGTCTGCTACGTCTCTGCCTGTGTGTTAGTTGAGTCAGTCTGAATGTGTGTGGGTGTGTGTGTGTGTGTGTGTGTGTGTGTGTGGTGTGTGTGTGTGTGTGTGTGTGTGTGTGCATGTGTTGTGTGTGGGTGTGTGTGTGGTGTGTGCTGTGTGTGCGTGGCGGTTGCGTGGCGTGCGTGCATGTGGTGTGTGTGTGTGTGTGTGTGTGTGTGTGTGGTGTGTGTGAGTGTGTGTGTGTGTGTGTGTTGTGTGTGTGTTTCCCACTCTCTCTTTCTCGCTCCTCACTTGTCTGTCGGTTGTCTGTCTGTTGTCATGGGTGTCTCTCTATCTCTATCTCTCTCGTTATCTCTCTCTCTCTTCTCTCTCTCTCTCTCTCTCTCTCTCTCTCTCTCTTACGTCCTACTTATTTCATTTCTTTTACCGTTGCAGGCAAAACGAAATACCTTCTGTCTCTTAGTCTACTCGTCCGTCCCTCCGCCTCCGGACTTTGTTTCACTTTTCTCCTTTCTTCTAACAAACAAGCAGGCAGGCATTCCACACGGTCTCGCATTGTAAGACAGAAAAGCTTAATAACGCGGAATAAACTTTGATAACTTTCAACATAATAGTTTGACACTGTCCCCACACATTTTCAGCGTCAACAAAAACCACTGAACAAATGCCTCCCTCGTTTCCCTCCCGTCATATCTCTCTCTCTCTCTCTCTCTCTCTCTCTCTCTCTCTCTCTCTCTCTCTCTCTCTCTCTCTCTCTCTCTCTCTCCGTCTGTCTGTCCCTCATTCTCTCATCTCTCTCTCTCTCTCTCTCTCTCTCTTCTCTCTCTCTCTCTCTCTCCCATCCTCTTCCCCATCCTCCACGCCTCCCCCTCCCCCGCAACGCAAAACACACACACACACACACAACACACACACACACACAACACACACACACCACACACACACACACACACACAAACACACACACACACACATGTACGCACGCATGCTCACACAGACCTTCGCGCTTTAGAATGGATAATCGTGTTTCACCAGTGTCAACTATGGCTTAGGCTAATATTGACTCTGCCTACGAGTCGTTCGCTTGCTCTTTAAGTAAACATGAGGATTGGGTTTCTTCGCTGCGGAGGAAAACTAAGGAGGAGACGATTCAGGGGAAGCGCGGATTGGAATGACGTGGTGTGCTAATGGTTTTTGCTACAGTGACTCAGCTGTCGTAGGACCTCATCCAGAAGCGTACCAATAATGTGACAGAGAGCAACGACATTGTCGTTGTCGACGACGACGACGACGACGACAGCACACAATAATAGTAACAACAACAACAAAAACCAATAACAACGACGACGACCGACCGGACGACGATACGATGACAACAACAACAACACAGCAGCAACAAACAACAACAACACTATGATTATCATCGCCATCATCATATCGATAATGATGGGGGTACACGTGAGAAGAAGAAGAAGAAGCAGAAGAAGAAGAAGAGAAAGAAGAAGAAAGAAGAAAAGAAAGAAAAGAAGAAAGAACAAGACCAAGAAGAAGAAAGAAAAAGAAGAAAAAGAAGAAAAAAGTAAAGAAAGGGAAAAAGAAGAAAAAGATAATGGAGTATGGAAGGGGTGGTTATAGATTTAAACAAAGAAAGGTGAAGGATGGAACAGGTGGTAAAAAAAAAAGAAGAAGAAAGAGGAAGAAAGAAAGAAGAAGAGAAGAAAGAAGAAGAAGAAAGAAGAAGAAAGAAAGAAGAGAAGAAGAAAGAAGAGGAAGAAAGTGGTAATTGTTACAAATTAGAACAAAGAGGTGGAGGATGGAGGAGGGTAAAGAAGAAGAACAAGAACAAGA
The DNA here is from genome assembly GCA_016801955.1 of Conus betulinus. Lineage (NCBI taxonomy): Eukaryota > Metazoa > Mollusca > Gastropoda > Neogastropoda > Conidae > Conus > Conus betulinus. The sequence continues at coordinate 5,857 of JADBJO010007121.1, forward strand.
ACAAGAAGAACAAGAAGAACAAGAACAAGAACAATAAGAGCAAGAAGAACAAGAAGATGACGACGACGATGATGATGATGATGATGATGATGATGATGATGATGATGATGATGATGATGATGATGCTGACGACGACAACGACGACGACGACGACGATGACGTTGATCATGATCATAATAAAAGCACACACATTGGGTAAAACTATCAGCCTCACGTCTTAAGCCTTTTCATCAGCTTCAGAACATGTCAATTTACATGTTACTAGTGGGTACGTATGCCTCCAATTCTTCTGTAGTTATGTTAAAATACGCTTTCGTTTTCTTTGAGTTGTACTTGATCACAAACAAGAAACAAACACGTCAATCAAATAACAAGTTAAAAAAAAAAAGGAAACGAAAAAGAAAAAGGCAGAAAAGCAGAATAGGCAAGCCTCACGACAAAATGCAATGGAGAGAGAGAGAGAGAGAGATGGAGAGAGGAGAGAGAGAGAGAGAGAGAGAGAGAGAGAGAGAGAGAGAGAAATGAAAAGGAAATGAAAAAAAAGAGAGAGAAAGCAATTAAAAAAAAAGAAGGGATGAAAGAAAGAGAGTAAGACAAAAGCAAAGGAATGAAAGAATGAAAAGAAAGAAAAAAAGGAGGCATGAATGAAGCAACGAATGAATGAATGAACAAACGAACGAACGAACGAATGAATGAATGAATGAATGAATGATTGAATGAATGAATGAATGAATGAATGAATGAATGAATGAATGAATGAAGAAGACAGAAAAAAAAGAAAAAAGAAAGTGGGGGAAGGGGGGGCGGGGGAGAACAAGCACAGAAAGAAATAAAAATCGTCAGAGAGAGAGAGAGAGAGAGAGGAGAGAGAGAGAGAGAGAGGAGAGAGAGAGAGAGAGAGAGGGCGAGAGAGAGAACATGGTGTCCCATAGATCGTAAGAACATGATTTCACAGATGTCCTGACTACTGCGTAATTTCACAAGCCAACACATTTGTTCGCAGGAATCCGCCATCTTCCGTTGCTTTGTTTCTGGTTTGTAAGAGTAGCGTCCCTGTTTCATTCGGCCGTTTTCTGATTGGTGCAGTCAGGCGTCCAGTATGCCCCAGTCCTGCGTCACCAGGTATAAATGAGAGCGGCGCTGAATCCCGCCTTCAAAAAAAAAAAAAATCTCTTTAAAATGATGCATACACCCACAAACCTCAGCTGTGATGTGGATGCCTTAAAGTCCGCACACGGAACGGTGCATGAAAATCTTACTCTGCAACTGAGGCCACGTATCGGGATCATCATGTTGACCCCGTCTGCGCGACCCTTTATGTACTTCGGCGTAGAAAATGACTGCATTTACAAGAACAAGAAGGATTTTACTCGTTGTTAAACTCAACAGTCTTTTCTGACGTAACAAGCGCATGTGATATGCGATTGTATTCCGTTTGTGGAATTTCAACTCAAATTTTAATTAAAAACTTTTTCCCCACTCCTCACCCAACCCACCCACTTATGACCACTACATCTATCCTTTGACTGAATATAACGGGATTACGTCGACAACCAGACCAATGTGAACGACGTCTGGACATGTCACGTAAATGGCGTATAACGTACATATGTTCCTACCCCCCCCCCCCCCTTTCTTCCCACCCCCTCCTCAACCCCCACCCCTACCCCCCACCGCCCATCTTTTTATATTTTCTTGCATTAAAAGTTCTTCCTCATTCTCGGGCCATCCTTGTGGATATACATCCCAACACACAGTCACCAACCAGCCAGCACTTGAAATGTTTGCCAGAGCTGTAGGAATCACAGTTTGTGTAACACTGGACTGATCAGCAGATGATTACATTTGGACTAATATCCTACTTAATGAAAAGGATGAAATCACTGAATCTCGCTTCTTGATACATCCTTCAGGCTTGCCGCTCGTGCATATTGCACATCCTTCAGGCTTGCCGCTCGTGCATATTGCACATCCTTCAGGCTTGCCGCTCGTGCATATTGCACATCCTTCAGGCTTGCCGCTCGTGCATATTGCACATCCTTCAGGCTTGCCGCTCGTGCATATTTCACATCCTTCAGGCTTGCCGCTCGTGCATATTTCACATCCTTCAGGCTTGCATATTGCACAGGCCGTGACGTGGGACTGTTGCTGAATATGACAATGGTCTCGAGTTGTTGGTCCTTGTTTTAAAGCTGTGAGTATCTGACGCGGTGTGGATCGCTATTAAGGCCATCAGAATGGAACCATTCCTTGGGGGATGAGGGGAAGAGGGAGCCGGAGGGAGGGGACGCAAAGGGAGGAAGAAGGAGAGTCTGGAACGAGTAGGTGAAGGGCAGGAAAGGGAAGCACTGATCCCTGATGTTTCCTAAAAAGGGGATGTTTTCTGCTGAGGTCTTGCGCACCTATATCTGCCCAGCTCAGGACGCTGACAGAAACAAAAGGAAAACATCATCGTTTGAACCCGCCCACTTCCGATAAATGCTCATGAATACATACACAGCATATCGGTATTCTCCGTCCTATACTCCCCCCCCCTTCCCCCCCCCCCCCCCCCCCCCCCCCCACACACACACACACACACCTTTTCCGTCTTTCCTACCTCCTATCCCTAAATCCACACACCCCAAACAGAAACGCGCATACAGACACCTGCAGACGTTCGTATGCACGAGCGCGCGGGCTCTCTCTCTCTCTCTCTCTCTCTCTCTCTCTCTCTCTCACACACACACACACACACACACACACACACACACACACACACACACACACACACACACACACATCAATATACAACAGAATCTCTCGCGATGCAGCGGGCAGACGTATGAATCTCAAGACATGAAAACTCCAGAAACAGTGTCCATGGGATCAATGACTGGAAGAATAAAAGGATTTTGAATATGAATGAGGTTTTAGCCTGGGGTTTCAAAACGTGAAGGGACAGCGCTCGGCGAAACTGAGAATTGGAATCCATTGCATGACCATGCCCACGGTAACAACGCACGTAGACTTCGGGTGCTCTGAATGAGGTTTATGAAAAATGCAGTGTGATCTGGGGAACGTAGAGAACGTGAACGAATTACATACAGATGAAGAAGCTCGACGAACGAACGGACGGACTCAGAGGCAGCATTTTTTTTTTTTTTTCTGCTCGGCTAAAGAAATAAAATGAAACAAAATGATAAAGTAGGACAGAACAAAGACAAAAAGGGAGGAGCCAAGAATACGAGAGAGAGAGAGAGAGAGAGAGAGAGAGAGAGAGAGAGAGAGAGAGAGATAGGGACAGAGACAGAGGGACAGAGACAGAGACAGACAGAGACAGAGACAGAGAGAGAGAGAGAGAGAGAGAGAGAGAGAGAGAGAGAGAGAGAGAGAGAGAGAGAGAGTAAACACGTTATGAGTACGTTGAAAATTAGAGTGAGCAGTAAAATTCATTACTACTGGCAGTTGGTTACTCAAGGCAAGTGATAACCAACAGCAGTGTAGTCGAGTGATCAGGCACAGTTTCGGGCTATTTATCAAAGAGGTATGTTATGTTGTGGTTTGAGTGATCAGGCGCAGTTTCGGGCTATTTATCAAAGAGGTACGTTATGTGTGGTTTCAGTTCGGTGGCTTCGATTACGTAACAAACATGGTCTGCATCGCCAGCTCTGCTGAGGAAGATGGTTATGTTTTCATCTGCATCTACTGGCTTGCTTATTTGTCTGTCTGTCTGTCTGTCCGTTCATCTGTCTGTCTGTCTGTCTGTCTGTCTGACAGCAAACGTATACAAGAGCCACGGAGCTTTGTGGAGATAATGGATGTGACCCAAGGATCAAGGATGAATTCAATAACTATTGGAGTGAACAGTCGCTTTGGCAAAGTGGTTAGCGTCGTTTGCGGATTCCCACTCAAAGGTAATGGGTTCTTTTCCCGTTAAAGCCATTTATTTGTGTGTGTGTGTGTGTGTGTGTGTGTGTGTGTGTGTGTGTGTGTGTGTGTGTGTGTGTGTGTGTGTGTGTGTGTGTGTGTGTGTGTGTGTGTGTGTGTGTGTGTGTGTGTGTGTGTGTGTGTGTTGTGTGTGTGTGTGTGTGTGTGTGTGTGTGTGTGTGTGTGTGTGTGTGTGTGTGTGTGTGTGTGTGTGTGTGTGTGTGTGTGTGTGTGT